>KZ308285.1:393028-472004 GCA_000376725.2 Ladona fulva | reverse complement strand
AATGTAGGGTGTGAAAGATATGGAATGAAGATAAACAAGGGAAAAACAAAGACCATGAAGATAGGATGTGAAGAAAGAATAGGATTGGTTTTGGACGGAGAGGACATAGAGCAGGTGGAGAGATTCAAGTATCTTGGTTGTGTAGTGGAAAGTGACTGGAAATGCTTAAAATAAATTAAAGAGTAGGAATGGCAAAGACGGCATTCATCAAGATGAAAAGGTTATTGACAAGCAAGTTGGATATGAAATTAAAAAAAGAGGTTGATGAAATGCTGCGTTTGGAATGTGTTTCTGTATGGATCTGAAACATGGACGATTAGGAAAGTGCACAGGAAGAGAATAGAGGCGTTTGAAATGTGAACATGGAGAAAAATGGAAGGTATAATTTGTAGTGATAAAGTAAGGAATGAGGAGGTCCTGCAGCGTGTGGGAAAAGACAGAATATTGATGGATATTATTAAGAAACGGCAGAGAAACTGGATTGGACACTTCCTAAGGCATGAAGGACTATTGAAAATGGCAGTAGAGGGAGCGGTGGAGGGAAAGATGATGAGAGGGGAAGGAGAAGAAAGCTTTTGGATGAAGTAAAAGGAAGAGAGGGATACGCAAAATTTAAAGCCTTGGGAAGGAAATTATTTTAAAACCAATGATGCCAAGGACCTGCCATTTGGCAGAAAACCAATGATGATGATGTATGAATGAGTACCAATTGTTTGTATTTAGTTGTTGAAGTTCTGAAGTTTAAGCAGAAGACAAAATTAACTCAAAAATTTGTTGAAGTAATGGAAGAAAAATGTTATTCCACACATTTTATCACAAATGATTATGAATTACATTGAGTACAAAGTGCAAGAAAAAAGGCATGAAAGAAATTCAGGAAACAAAATCAATGTGGTGGTATCACTATCATCATTAGAAGACAGCAATTAAAATCATATAAATACAGCCGTACCTCATACAACAAAAACAATTTGTTCAAGAATCACATTCATCAGCCAAAATGCCAAGTCATCAGGTGATCAGGTTCTCACTGTTTGGAACATAAACCATTTGGCTTGGTGTGTGTCCCTATGTGATGTGGTCAGTTTACATTTTAGCCACACATACAGACAGAAAAGATGAAATACTGGAATGGCCTGACCATTCAAGCTTACTGCTTTGTGTCAGCACACACATCCACTAAGATATTTATTAGCCAAATCTATATTTGTAGACTGAGTCAGAAAAAGTGAAAAATATCTTCATTAATCAAAAAATGTGTCACCAGGGCTCTTGTTAGTCAAGGTATTACTGATTTGTAAACATTAATTTTTTTTATATTTCCACTGAACTTGTTTTTGACCATGTACCATAGTTTACAGGTTAGAATACAAGCCCAGAACATTAATACATGGGCTAGAGTTCATGTTAACTCAATATTTTTCAACTGCTCAGTCTAGGAAAATTAAGACTAATTGAAATTCAATCGCTATTTTCTATCCAAAGTTGAGAAGCTAGAACAAATAACTTGCATGCAGTAGTAAAAAGCATACAACAAACATTAGCAAAAAGAGAAACAGGCAACAGAGCAGAACATGAAAATGAGATGGGCAGATCTAGACAGTTTCCAGGGCAATTGAATTGAAATTTACATTTAAAAACTGACAAAAAAAATTAAATTTGTCATTTAACTCTTAAAATACCATTTTGTCATAATAAATGCTGTAAATGTAGTGTATCACAGAAAATTTTCACTATCAGATTTTATTCCAGCTTCTCACTACAACAAAAGCAAATTTCTAGGGTTCCTATGTCATCAATGGGAGGGAGACAAAGTGTGGAGGTGAAGTAGCTACTAAGCACACATTTATTTCATAGTCACAAAATATATATCTTTCCAAACAATAGAAAAAGGCCAAGCAAGCAAAACAGGGAATCATGTCATTGATTCTTACAACAGTTAAATTCTATGACAATCTACAGGGGGATTGTGGTAATGATAACTACTACCAATTTCTATGAATTCTATTAATTGAAAATCACTTCTCAAACCCAATCACTAATGTTGGTATACTTAAAAACTTTTTAATAGTTAAGTATGACTGATTACTAAATTATGTATATTTTCACAAAAATATTCTAATTATAATTACTGATCATTTCAGATGTATCAGAGCTTGAACCAGCAGCAGACTGACACGGAGATCCTTTGATACGGCATGAGTTGTACGAGCCACAGTTGAGGCACTTTAGACCAACCACATGAAATTTCACCACTGATTCCTGTAAATGCATGAAAACAATATTTTTAAATCATAGCATGAAGAGGGAAAAATCAAGGAGAAAAATAGTCCAGATATTTCAAATACTGCTATAATTACCAATAATTTATAATAATCTTTACAGATATATTGCTTGCCACTACTTGTTCCACTACCTATCAAGCTTTAATTATTAACTAACGCACATCATATAGGGAAAAAGGGACCCATGGAAGTCTGCACCCTGGCCTCCTTTGTTGGATGGCTGGTTCTACCAACTGTTACCCTTCAGATTACTAATCACAAGATGGTGTCCTATTTGCCTTCACGACTAAATGACCAACTTGTTTCCCCCAATTCCAGTTTCCAGCAGTTTGCAAATATTTACAGCAATCAGAAATTGGCATAATTAGGCCCCCAGTAGACGAGTGGGAAACACATTCACCACTAGTGAAAGTGGTCCTGGGTTGATGGCCCACATGTAATAACTCTTCTGTCAAAGCACATTCATAAAAAACCACAGATGGTATAATTTGAGCTAATAATATCTGCAGGATGATGGCTTTTCATCAAAGTTTAATTTTCCTACCAAGGTTTATCAGTAAATCATGCAGAATTGTATCAAATGCCTTTCTACTGCCTATGATAACACTATCTCCCACAATCACTACATCAAGATTAAGTCCCAATAAATGAGTGTTACATAAATATCCCCCTCTAAATTGGTACTGAGAGTATGTGTACATACCACACAGATTTATTTATATCTAAATTATAAGGCTGATGAGCTAGTTGACCTAATTGGTGAAGTGTCAACCATAAATAGATTTTCAAGTCCTTGGTTTGGTCTGAGAGCATCTGATTTCCATGTAGCAAGATAAGAGACAGGAAGTGAAATACAATTAGCACCATAGGGAATTTAAACATGAATTCATCACCATTTCACTAATCATCTCACCACAATTATCAGCAGATCCCATACATAATTAAGGAAAAAAGGACTTAAAACAAATTAATAAATTATTGGGCTAATGAACCAAACCAAATATAGGATTCATCAGCTTAATCACATAAATCCAAAGAATCGTACAAACAGTTTCAGCAAATGCAATGCCATGGCCATAATACGAAAGTAAGCACCTTAAAAATAAATAATAAAACTGTAAATAAAGAAAGAAAAACTTACCCTGTGACAATCCTTACATAAAATGTCAACTGTGTAGTTCTTGTATTCATCTGGCATTGGAGTCATTTCAATCTCATCGTCAAGATACTTCCAAAGCTGGAATTTAATGTTTACAAACAAAATATATCATTAGTAAGGTTCTGATAAGAAGCAGTTAGATTGAAAATTTATAACTATTCAGTTTCTTGGGCTACAGTGATGAAAATCCAAATGAAAAAAAAAGATGAAAATAAACAAGTTTTCAGTGAAATGTCCACATACATTTATTTTTCAGTGCCCTCATAAACATCCATTTATTGGAAAATTACAAGAGAAGCATGAACATCAACAATATATGAACACACAAAGCCATTTCCTAACCAGAAACTTCCTCGTATCAGTCAGTTATGTTGAATGGAGAATAATTAACACCAACAAACTAAGTCCCTATTTCAAAAATAACATTCCAAGTAACACTAACTAGGTTACCACATAGTTTGCATATTCAATTACATTCAAAACCACAAATCATTGCAAAATTTCAATGATAAATACATCAAAATCGATAATACAACAATGATGATGATTTGTACAATGCTTGTTTCATTCAAGTTTTTAAAAATGGAATACCAACCAATATCATTTAAGGAGATTCAATAAATGATGACTCAACAATTGACAGATCATCCAAAACTATTTCCATGTAAAATACAATGAAGCTCTCATTGACATGAATTTATATAAGCAATATGTTAATGCTAGCATAGCTTAATATCTATCCAAACCTTCGATGCACGAACAAAATATTAATTAGTATGAATGCTTAAATCTCAAGTAAATGGTTGAGTAGATGTAGCCAATGTGAAAGTTTCTCAAAGATACAAGAGAAACAGTTTTCTGAATGAATCTTTTCTGCTTAAAATGACAATATACCAAAAGCATTACATTGAATGTTTTAAATTAAAGTAATTTAATTGCAGAAACATTACTCATGGAGAATAAATGTTATACAAGCTAGAATATATTAATTTTAAGTTTTATAATTAATACATGTAATTCCAACCTGCTAACAATATTAAGATAATTATATCAACTAAAAATTACATTTGAAAATCATTTATTGTTTTTATTGCTGTTTTGAAGTATGTTATTTTGGAAAATTCTTCATAAAGTATGTGAAGTATTTTCTTTAGATAGATGATTCACATCTTTGTATGAAAACTAAGGAATTTATAAAATTAATCAGATAGCTGCTTTTAGAACTCAGCACAATAATTTAGAGCAGAAAATAATTCTGTTGTGGAAATTACTTACCTGAGTCATATCCAACATCGAAGTTTGGCATGTTGGACAAGCATAGTGGCCAGCTTGAAGTAATTCAGAAAAACATGTGCGATGTACTAAATGGCCACATTCAGGTATGTGGCATGGAATGCGAGATGTGTGAATATTTTCCAAGCAAACGGGGCAATTGGATCGTGACACGTTCTCCACACACTATGGAATTAGGAAAAATATTATATAAGGTGGCATAAAAACTCAATCATTCATGTCAAATAAAATTAACGATTAACCATTCATCTTTTGAGAGACAAGCATTCCTAAATTGTCATTACTTAAATGCAGTATAGATTTAATGAAAGAAAATAAGACAATTCAAATTGTACCCTATGATCATTCAGGAGTTTATTTGGTAAGCAAGTATTGCATTTTTCGCAATGGAAAAACTTGTCTCTTCCTCCAACACGGCATATTCCACACCCCTCACAGTGAAACTGATCTCTGTCTTCATCATCAAATAGTTTACACTCCAGGCAGGAATACTGAAATAATAATAAAAGGTTATTTACTACGAGACTCAAATAATTCACTAGTAGACCAAGTCCTTTGTAGCAATGATTCTAAGCGTTATGTTACAACTAAAAAATATATTCTCATCTACCTTTCCAAACCTCTGATTGCAACTTTCACATTCTGTCTGAACCTTCTGCCTTGTTTGACAGCAAGAACATATTAATTCTCTTACTTCTTCTCTTTTCACGGGGTGAGTTTCATTTTCATCGTGGCAAAATCTGCATGTGTAAATTTTATCACAGCAAGGAGTCTGTACAAGGGAAATAAATTAAGGAATAATTAAAAATCAAAAGAACCGTTAAATTACTTTATTGTCTTTAAGAACTATTAGAAAGGTATTAAACCATTAAAATTTAACATAATTCTATTTCCAAAAACCATTACAATTTGTAAACGGATAGGTATGTTTTGTTGTTTCCTAAATTTGTTATCTAATTCAGTGACTAAACGAATTCTCGACGGTTGTCACTGCTGACGCGACGTGAATAAACCCCAATTATTAAGAACGGCAGTATAATAGAAAACAGTGCCACTTAATTTTATAAATTAGATGGTATTACTTTACCACAAATTTACACTTCCTTCGGTAATGCTCACAGCCTAAGTCCAATTCAGTCTCGGACATCTCTATCAACGTCTGCCAATTTTGATCTGTGCACTATCGGTTCCTAACCTTCGTTTGTTTGTCCTCTTAGTAAATATTCTCATAATCGATTTCGTGATGAAGGAGAACATTCTCATACTTATGAAGTCGGAATGACCCTTTCCGACCTTTCATTCTTGATATCTTACGGAACTTCAGTCATGATATTAATATAACATCGAGGAATCAAATTATAAAAGCGCTAATCGTGATGACATTTGCTGGAAAGCATCTAAATATTTGCTTTGATACGCACCCGATTTTCTTCATGTATCAAGTGGAAGATAATGAAGTCCTAATACTTATCAGTTACGGAATAGCGAAACGAATTGTAAACCCTTATTAACAGATTATGCGAAGGAAATTATTTGTCACTGCTGAGTCTGAAGATTTTCTGTAAGTTAGGTAGGTGGTGTGATGCATATACCTGTAAAACAGTAATTTTCATCAGAAATATTGTGTATTCAATCCGTACTTTGATCAATCGTAAAATGCGTTAAAGGGTATCTTATTAAACTTCGAAAGTTAAGTTAGATACTTAATATTAATGTTCTGTAGCTGTGCTTAGCTCTAAATTTATTTCGCTGAACCAGAAAAATATAGAGATCCAATGATGGCATCGCAATGTAATAATCATTTATGTGTGCATTGAATTATGATCATCACAAACAGACTTAACAGTGCTTAGGAATCTTGACTCAAAACAGATGTCTAAATGTGCGAGTGACTGATTCGTATTGTATACTTATTTTGTTATTACTATCTCTAAAAGTTAAAACAACTCAAGTACATCCCACGAAATTGTTCTTACATGTTTGAAGCTCCACACAGTGAAACTCTTTGTCCCTCCTTGTTTAGACAGCTTTACATGTTTTCAATTGGATAGAAAGTTAACCAAAAATTGATTGTGAATCAAAATTTGCAAGGAGACCTTTTTCCGAAAAACTTAGTTTCTCCATTTCATGCTACTATTATTGTAAAATGTTGCTATGTTATTATTTACCCTTTTATTGTAGCGATAAACCTAACGTACTTCCTAGATAATCTTCAGTAGCAAACATACTTTATAAGATACAAAAATGTTTTAATGTCATAAAAATTGGCGAATTTCTGCAATTCGTCTAACCACTTGATATTGTTCAACATTTATAACAAATTTCTCAAGCAATATCAAAGGAGCCAATCATAGCGCAATAAAGTAATGGCTCATTGTTTTCAATGATCCGCTTCTCTGTGAATGTTAGATTGAGAGTTCAATATTAAACAATCTTTCGGTACAATTTTGTACATTTATGAATGAATATCAATGTTTTCACGTCTTCTTTTCATACTCTTAATGTATTTCATACCTCCAAACATGGTTTAAAAAGACCAGAGTTGCATTGGTGACTTAAAGTGGTGTAGGTACAGAAGGATTTGGTATATTAACATGATTCAGTGCTATGCAAGTTTGGAGTTGAAAAGGTAATTTAATGGAAAATAAAAATTAACTACGGAATTTAGAGTTTTATTTATGTGGTTTTACTTGAAGAGAAGATGGATGTCTTTCCTGTTCTACTTCATTTGTGGCAAAATCAATGGATAATGTTGCAGTGTCAAAAATTCTCCTATGGTTTACTGATGAATGTTAATAATTTGGCTCAATTTCAGTTCACTGAGCAAACGGCTCCTATTTAAATTTATGTGACTATAAATTGAAACATTTCCTAAGAAATCTCTTCATTTTGAGTGCTATTTTCTCCTAATTTTTTTCTTATAATCCACATGCACCACCATCTTTTAAACAGGGACAATAATTTCCTCTACTCCAAAATTAGATAAAGCTTTCATTGAACCTTGAACCACACAATTCAGATTTATCATATTAAGCAAGGCTGCATAACATCCAAGCTTGAAATTTCAGGGGACCCAATTTTTACAATATGTTATTTTGTAGACGGTAAAAAGAATGTCTGTAATTATTATTGCCAAACATCATGCTATATTAATTCACAATTATTTTTCGCATGGGCAGAGAAAGTAAAGCAGGGGACCAAATAGGAATTTGCTTCTGGGCTCCCTTACAGGATGGTCAACCCAGCTAATAAGTTGGCAATACCTTATAAGTAATAACACTGTTATTTATCTATATCCTAAGATTTTTAACATATTCATGATAGGAATGTAGAGGAATTTAAGAAGTCATAAAGATTTATATTTTATTACACTTTTGTCCGTGGCATTAACTTGGTATCATAACTCAAACTCTGGGTAAAAGGGTTAAATATATAAAATTGATATGAATTGTAGGTAAAGGTTTGAATTGGTGCCTATTTTAATAAATTAAGGCCTAAACTGATAACGATGTTTAACATTTGCTATTTATCCTAATCAAAGGTATATTTTAGTCTGAATGAATTCTGATATGTTGTGAATCCCAACCTACTTCTTAATCAAATATTCATTCTTGGTTGTCCCACCCTTTCTACAGTTCCAGATGCATACTTACTCAAAAAGGTATTTGATTGTAACCTACCGAATTTCACTTTGAAATAAAATGATTTTGTGATTATTGGAAGCATGTTGAAACTTACATTCCAAATAAAAGATGAACAGACTAGGGTCACATGTAGAATAAAATTATGTCATGGATAAGTAAAGGAAATATCCAGGGCCTGTATGCATTAGAAATTTGAGTAGTTCTCTTAACCCTGAGATTGTTTCCTTGACACAATAAAGTTTAGATAAAAAATTCATATGGAATTACAGCCCTAAATAAAAAATGCATTATATACCTGATATTATTATATATCTGGTTTAAAATACTATGGATGTAATCAATGTTAAGGAGTATGTAGAATAAGCAAGGATTTTGACACTTCCCAGATGGGACACCTTATTGGAGCAGAAAGATTGATCTTGGGGTGATTTTGCATTAAGCACATTAGTATCAGGAGCCACCCATGATTTTGGGCAATTATTTATTTGTAACATTTTATATTGTTGAGGAAGGGCAAATCTTGTTTTCTTAAATAGAATAGATTTCAAATGAAGTTATCTGTGCAGTGTATTTAAGAATAATTAATGGGTATAGATTTAGAAATATTCAACGATTAACGAATATATCATCTGACTAACAGTGACTTTTCCTTCATTCTCTCCTGTAATTAAAGCAATGCCACTCTGTGTAGTGTACTGAAGTTTGGACCTCAAAGCCCTTGGCATAACTAGTAAGTGGATCTGTGAAAGATCAAGAATTTTTAAGGTGACTCTTTATTCTCATTCAGTTAGGTTTCTAATTATTGATAGTTTTATGTATCCACCAAAAATGTTTTGAGAAATAACATCTTTATAACTTAAGTCTCCACAATAAAAGTGAGGCAAATAACTCTGCATTATTTAAGTAAAGAAATGAAATGGGTAAAAGTGTGTCATGATTCGATACTCATAACCTTGTCATCATGTATCTTCATAAGAGAGAGATAATCTGCATTGTCTACTGACATTAAGCTCACAATAATGGGCACTAGGATGCAGTCATGAAGTAATTACAAATAATAACAAAATACTTTATTTTCAATCTAACACCATTGATTTTCACAACAACTGCTTTTTATAAAACAAGGTTCTATTTGATAATATAGTTCTTTGTTAATGTACACAAGATTAAGGTCTTATGAAAAAGCAAAATCCACTCATTTAAATATTTTGGCAATGACAAAAATACTTCTATATATTTTCATTAAACTGATACATTTTGGTTTACAGCTAATGCCTTTCAGAAACAAGAAAAATTTGGTATCATTAGCATATAGATGAGCTGAGATAACATAAATATTTTCAGTGGAATTTGCACAAAAGATATTGAGAATGAGAGAAAGAAAACAATAAGTGAATGGTATAAAAATGAGAATTGTATGCGAAAAATACCTTCCTTTCTGTTTTCTATAATCGCAATAAACATTAAAGAAAGATTTCATAGATTTCACCTCACATCCTGATGAGCACCAATGAGCAAAAATCTGCTTTGCATAGTTAATTTTGAAGTCAAACACTGATATGAGTCATGAGTACATAAATACAATCATGATACAATCTTGACATCTTGATGAAAAAGGACTGTGATTTTCATCCCTACAAAAGAGTTGATTGTAATCCAAAAACCATTAATCATAATGACACCGCAATAGAATGACCTACTAAGAAACGAATAGAATTTTGACTGATAGTAATCCAATTGAGAGTGAATTTGGTGTGAAAGTAAAATATTGTTAACCTGAAATTTGATTAATTTATATTGGAAATGTAGAAAGAAGAAGGTTTTGTCATAAATTATTGAAGTGGGATTGTCACCTGATGAAAGCCGAAGACCATTCTCTTAATTTCCTCCTTTTTAACTCTAGCAAAAATTTCATAGAAAACTATTGCAACTTTCTGAGGCAGAAAGCATTAACTTCTTGTATGAATACATATGTGCTTCATTATCTTGCCTCTTTTTTATAAAAATATCCATTTGCATTGTCAATAGCAGCCACAAACTTTATTACGATACCTTAATCTTCTGATCATAATTGATGTAGTTTGTTCCATGCTATGTTTTTAAACTAGAATTTTAGGAGTTGAATGATGAAAAAACAAGGAATAGATGCCTTACTTTACCTAGAATTTGATCATTTTTATAATGGAAGTACTCAGCCTTATCACTCTCTGGCTATTTTTATCAATCCTTTGTATGGAGCTGATTTGATTTGATATCACACTTTTCAATGAAACTATTGTAATTTATTAAACTGAGATTGAAACATGATCAGTGTTATAATTTGCCTTTGAGGTGCCATAATGATATGATTATGCATTCTCGATGTTCATTCAGTATAAAATCACCATACTTATCATAATTACTTAGAGTGACTTTAACATGTAACCTTGATGTATTCATGAGAGACTCCTTTTTAAAATAATTGTTATTAAGAGTTTTGTTCCATTGAATGGCAAATCTGATTTGAAAATAGGTTTAAAAATTAATGCATTACACTAAGTGGGCAACTGCATTCTGTCAGATCCCTATTTACCTGATCACAGCCTGGTTACCTATTTACATTATACCAAAACTTTGATGGTAAAATTATAGATTTTGCTTGATTATTATACAGAATGATGACAATGAAAAATTTTAAGATGTAATAGCTTATTAACAATAATTACAGAAAACAATGTGTACTAAAAATAGCTAACTGACGGATTGAGCAAGCTTTTGAGTCTGACTTCCTGGATTAAAACTGATTGGACGATAGCCTTTTCCGGGATTGTATGGCTGAAGGGAAGTAAAAACAGGTCCCTTGGACTTTAAGCCACCATTATTGCCAGTGTCTGCAGTTCTTCTTGCATCAGATGGAGTCTGTAAACAGAATTCATTCTCTTAGCAAAAGGGTTAATTTAAAAATAGTGACTGATAACAAAAGAAGCCAAATGGAAATAAGTCAAGGCAGAAAAGAATTGATTATCTTTTTGAAATGTATGAATGAAATGGTGTAGTTACTGAAACAAAAATGCATGTAATAATCATTCATAATTACTTGATAACACTCAGCTTTTAATCTATCTTCCTTGTAATGCTATCTTCAAGTAAATTTCTTTTTGAAAAATATGTTTTCAAGACAACTTTATAATAATTATTTACTATATTACTCATCCTTCCCAGTAATTCACCCACCCAAAATTAACCATCGAGTATATAATCTTAGTGACTAAGAAACTACTGAGGTTAGATGTAGAATAAATTATTAACTCAAATTAATCAGTTTTTTGTAAAGTAAGCCCTTCAAATTCAATGTTTTCAACTCACCTCTCTGGATGATCCATCATGCAAGTTTCCTCCACTTGAATTATACTTTCCTCTCCTATCAGCTGAACAGGAAGACGATGCTGTTGAAGCATTTGACTTGGCATTAAGGTTCATTTGGGGACCATCATTTTTACCAATAGGAGTTATTGGCCTACTGTAATCCAAGTAACAATTAATTGAGCTTCATATTTTTCATATGACCACATTAATAGAATTAAATGAGAGTCATGAAATACATATATATTTTTACTCATATAGTATATATAAAGGAGATATCATTAATCAACTTACCTTTGATTTCTATGGTTACTTCTTCTCTCTTGTTCTGAATCTCCATCCACAGCCTGTGATGAAGTTGGCAAACTTCCATGAGCAAAATCTCTACGATAATTGTCTGATACCGTCCGGCTGTTGGATGCCTTAGTCAGCGATGGTGTTGATGCAGCTGAGTTCCTACCACTATGTGTACCCTCTGCAAAATGAGATACAAATAAAACCATATTTTCAAGTCTACAGCTGCTCAGCCATCATTACTGTTTTTAATTATTTATCTACAATTTTCAAAAATTTCACTGCCTTTTGCCATGAATAAAAATTATTTTTTGAAAAACTGTTTCTTGGAGAGAATTTAGAGAATTTTAGAAATTTTTAAATAGCCACCAAAATTTTCAAGTTTTTTAATTGATCTAGTTAGAGCTGAGACAAGACATTGATGCTTAATTAAATGATAAAATTTAATTTCATAGCAAGTTATCAAGTCAGATTTCTTTTACATTTCTTTGAAATATTTACAATTGAAATAATTAAAATCAAGAAAGAATTTGGATAGATTTGCTTTTAAAAATTTTTCTTTCATGTGCTGATACCCAAATATACCTCCTCTATTGTTTTTTAGGCATTAACTCAAACTTTAAGGCAAACAAAGCAATAAGTTTGCAATTTTCAGTCTAATTATTTTTGAAAAGAAGAGGAAATGAAGCAAGAAAAATAATATCAAGTTTTATCCAACTCCTATTAAAGAACCAGATGTCTTGCAAAGTAGAGTGAATAGGTTACTTGAATTATGAAGAGTAATGTTACTCTTGGATATTAATTGACATGCCTTTGGCTTATGGTACACTGTTTAGGTAGCATTACTTTAGCAGTGGAAATAAGCTTACTGGAGCTAAAAATACTCTCCAGCAGAGGGGAAGACTTCTATTTAGTATACCGAAAAAATAATAAAGAATTAATAACCAAGTTTGTCAAGAATCTTTGATCTAAAGAGAAAAGATCCCTGGCTCAGGCAAACATTGCAAACACACCAAAAGCAAATTGCAGGGCATAAATGTAGATGTAGTTATTATTTGAACAACAATAAAAATTTTCATTAAAGTTCTTCTAACAGTAATCAAAAATAAAAATGAATTATAAATATGAACAAAATCAAAATAGAGATGAAAGTAAAAAAATTATTACAAGATTAAATGCATTGAAAAATGGAATTGTTGAAGATGATAATTTTTTTAAGGTTTGTATATACTTTTGAAATAAAGAACCCTTAACAGGAATAATAAAATTTTTTACAGTTTTGGATTTTTAAAATTCAGTCACATAGCAGAACATAATTATCCTTTGGAATTCATTCCAAAAAGTTTGTAAAATTCAAATATATGGAGAGAAATGTATGTATAATTCTCATTTGAGATAAATATGTACATATTTAAGAAAAGAGAATATCTCAGGCTTAACTTGGAGGAATTCTTTCATTATAACACTAGAGAAAAACACTCATATACAAGGCTAAATTTATGAGAGTTATGAAATATGATATTTCTCTTCAGTGATATTTAGACAGTTGTAATCGTTCTAAGCATGTCACTCATACTTAATTTGAGAAAATTCTAACAATACACCACTTTATTTTTCTTAAATTCAAATAAAATTAAATGTTCACATTGTATCACTTTAGATTGAAGTGATATCTTGCAATGAATGCCCAACTATCTATGGGTGGATTACCTAGTAAAAAATGGACTATGTGTGCAAATAATAATAAGTCATGTATTTGCATAAATTATGAACTAAAAAAGGAATAAAAGTAAAAGTTTGGATTATCCATATTTTCTTATGACTTGTGCATACTCTTCCTAACATCAGCCCAGTTAATAGAGTTCATTGTATTAAAATTTAATTGTCAGCTGGACTTCCAGAATAATTGCATGAAAATCATATTTTTAGTTTGCAACACCAAATTTCTATCATGATAAATTGCTATTTTTCAGAGAAATCCTTATATGACAGAGTATTTCATTACCTGACTTTTGGACTAAATCTCCTGAGTGGAAATTTGAGCTAGGCTCTTGCTTTGTATCTCCAGTCTTGGGAATATCACACACCACACTTGGGTGTCTTATATGCTGGTGTGTTGTAGTACTTGCACTTGAATGGGATTTTGGTGGCTCTCTGTATTCTCTTCTCTGTTGTCTGAACTCAGATAGCACCTTTGTAGGTGGTGGTGGCACCCTCTTCACATCCCTCCTCCATTCCCTCCTTACCAACTTTGGCACTGCTGTTGATTGGGGTGGACCTCTTCTCCTTCTTGCAGGTGATGGTGATGGTGAAGATGATGGTAATGGTGATGATGAAGATGAAGGGGGTGCTGAGGAGGATGTGTGCTCTTCTGGCTGTGGATGTGAATCCTCTGGAGTTGCAGATGTCCTACCCTCCTTCTCTACATTATACTTTACATCAGTGGGCAATGAGGTGGGTCCATAGCCAATTGAAGGGTCTTCACCTTCTACATCATTAAGAGCCCGTAGCTGAACTCTAAGTCTTGCCCTATCCAGTGCCCTTCCCCTTTCAAAGTCTTCCTCCACACGTCTAACAGCATCCTCCTCCCAGTCCTCTTTAGGCCTTGAATGTAACTTACCCCCTCCTGCAAGAATCTCTCCACCTAGGAGGTCTAAGCTGTGACAGCGTTGAGAAGGGGATAGGGGCCCACGTGGAAGGTACATAACCCTTCCTCTACATCCACTATCAGCACCCTCACCTGCAGAGAGCTGTCCACCATCAGCTCTCACACCACATCGGCCTAATGACCAATTATCATCAAGAGGTCTTTCACCAGACAACCCGTCATCAGAGCGACCAAATATTGCACCAGAAACAGATCTCCGCAGCTTATCCAGGCTACTTTCACGTCCTTTTGGAGCTGAGGATTTCCAAAGTGAATAGTCTGCAGTTCGGGGAAGTGATAGGGAGAGATATAGAACATGTGGAGGGTGTGGGACATTGACAGGGCTTCCCTCTGAGGAAGATTCGTCCTCTGCAAGATCCTGCTGAGGAGTCCAAACTGTTGGAGAAGAGGGAACTCCTCTGGAGATGGGCATTCCAGGGCTGGGGCTTGCATCTCCAGAAATTCCAGAATCAGCTGACTTTTCTCCCCTGGGCTCCAAGTCAATAACACCGGAGCCTCTACCCTCAGTTACAGCAACCTTCTCTGGCAGTATACCATCTGCCAAAAGAACTCCCTGCTCAGGAAGATGAGGAGCAGTCGAATTTCCAAGAAGACGCCATGCAGCAATAGGAGAGAATCTGGGAACCTGGGGTTGTTTCTTGGGTAATGTTGGTCTGAGGCACAGATCAATTCCTGATTCCTCAGCATCTTCTTCGTCTGACCTTCTTCTCCAATCCTCATCCTCATGGGCCCATGTTTCTCTGCTTCTCACATGTCTCAGTTGTGCAGCAAACTTTTCCACTTTTTCCCTCTCATCCTCCTGGGCCTTCAACCTCAGGTCCTCCACTCCCATGCCAAAGTAGAATGGAGTTGGTGCAGGGGTTCTACTTGATAACATGAAATAGTTTCATTAGACTCTGTGTCATTTAAATTATGAAATTAAGCACCAATTTTAATATTTAAATACTCAGGAATTACTAGCAATCAATTTTTTAAATATCAGAATGAAAAGCTGAGACTTAATGATAGAGAGTGAAATACAACTGGAAGGAAAGAAAATGAAGAATGACTGTTGAACTGGAATGAACTGACTTCCGATGTAAAGTGACTTCTAAGGAATGGCTGTTAATGTAGCTTTAAATGACTACTATCTTGCATTTGAAAACTGTGTGTATTCTCATAATATTTTATTGAAAGTAAACAATATTTTTTTAAATGAATGTGGTGTCAATTAATACTTTAATTAAGAAAAATTGAGTAACTTATTAATATTAAATGTTAACATGATAATTGCTCAGCTATGCATAGGATATTTTGAAACTTTGTTGCCTCTGAGTAAATGTAAGATGATGGTGTAAGGAATCTTCTCATGTATATAATACACATGCTTAGGTGTAGGATCTCTAATTACAAAATTTTGTAGGAAATGAATCAATAAATGTATGAGAAAGTTACAATCACAATAAAAATTACAATTTAAGTTCAAGATAACATGTTATTTAGTGTTCTACAATTTAAAAAGATGAAATACTTATTATATATAAGTGAAAAGTGGATCTTGGTCAACTTCTTGATATTTGAAACTCAAAAATATATTGTCATGATTTTGTTCATATCTTAACTTAAAAAATGGATCATAATACAATCAAAATTCTAAAAGTGTTTCTTAAAATTATTAAATTGTACCTCTTTCAGTCCTTTACACTTGAGAATAAAAATTTGGAGTAAGTTTACAAGTTACAATGGACGAACATTATCTTTACAGAACATTATCTTTGGAAGAATCTATCTGCATTACACAAGAACTCAAAGCAAGTACATCATTTGACACTGAATAATAATTATGCATAGCTTGATTTGCACTTTTTAATATCTGTATTTCAAATAAATCCTAATACTCACTCTTTTTCTTTAACTGGTGTATTCTTTTGATTCCATGGTTGCTGCTCAATAGCACCAGATCCTGTTGTAACTGTGATCTTCTCCTCCTTCAGAGGGACAGCTTTTTCTTTATTTCCATGTTTTTCATGGCCTCTTGAGGTAGAACTACGGGGATCACTAGAAGCTTTCTTCATACCACGATTGAGAGTTACCCTAAGAAGTTCCGCCTGAAATACAAGCATAAGATAAAATAAGTTCTTTTGAAATGACAAAGGAAATACTGGAAAACAAAGTAATATTAGCTGCTAATTCTCCAAATACTCTCATTATTATTAGAAGTTGAAGTTAATGATCTCAATTAATATAAAACACAATTCAAAAGACAAGGAAAAGGGTTAAGGGTGTCTTTGCATGTAAAGATATTTTTATGTCTGTTTCTCCTTGGGACTATTCAACAGACCCTCTAACATATATGGAAGTTCTTCAGAATTTAGACTGCTGACTTTGACTTACGATGTAACTTGGAGACATGTGTGAGTAGTATCCTAATGAGTAATTTGGCCACTGATGGTTAAAGTATTAGAATAAGAAAACATCCAAAAACCATCCAAAGTAACTTACTCTGGGCATAGGGAAACCAAGGCTTGTACTTGGGTTTCTTATACCCAGTGCAGTTCTCTGCCAGTGTTCTCGCTTTGAGAATGTCCTCTTTAGAAGTAAAATATGCAAATCAACAGTAAGTTACTTTTGATGGGGTTTGGATGTTTTCTTATTCAAATACTTGAACCATCAGTGGCCAAATTACTCATTTCCATTATTATTAGTAGTATCACGTTCAGAGAAATTTTGGCATTAAAGTAAGTTTGACAAAATCAGATGGAAAAAGAATCATAAAATTATATTTAATTAAAACACCATTAAAAAAAAGCGCAATTAAAGTTGCATAATTATATATAACTCATTACCTGAAATTCTGGACTTGACAGCCACTTGTTTGCTGGTTGCTCCTCCCTCCTAGGAACCACCTCATCTACTTCTCTCCATTTGCTTTCTCGCTCCCTCCATTTCGCTTCCCCATCCCTCCACTTCATCTCTCCTTCTCTCCATTTTGTCTCTCCTTCTTTCCATTTCGCCTCTCCTTCCCTCCATTTACTCTCCACTTCCCTCCTCTTCACTTCCCCTCCTTCTCTCCTTTTAATATCTCCTTCTCCCTTCTTTTCCCTTCTCTCACCTTCCCCCCAATTTCCTCTCTCACTTTCTATTCTCAATTCCTCCCCTTCCAACCTCCAGTTACTCCTCTCTCCATCAGGGCCCCTCCAACTCCTCCTCACCACTTCTGCCTCCACCCTCCACCCCCTTCTTGCCGCCTCCCCCTCTCTCCAGCTGCTCCTTACCGCTGCTGCGTTTGAATTAACCTCCTGCAGCACCCTTCCGGAAGACATCTGCGTTTCTGCCCGGGTGCGAAATAGTCGCGCCCTCTGTGGTGATCCTTTTGCCCCGCTCTCTTTCGAGTCCCCTGACGGATGCGTGGGCGGTGGGGCGGGAGCCCTATACTTCTTCCGCATCCGCGGTGGCCGTGTCTGCGGAAGCTGCTGGGTTGGAGTGGGAGCACGGAGGTCGGGTTCGCTGCCGAAATAATGTTGCTTTTTCGGATGCCGCTTCTTCGCGTCCGGCGACTGAAAAGGATTTGAGATATTTCTGTTAAACAATTATAGATTATAAAATACCAGAAAAAATTGCAATTTATTTTCATATAAAAACTTATTTAATGTCTTAAGATATTATACGCTCTCAGCCATTATCTAGCTATATGTTAGTGACTGACTAAATTGGATCCAAGTCATTCTGACAGGGTAAATAAATGGAAGAAACAGAACTACGTTTTTGAAGCATAAGTAGCCCACGGAAATACAGATGAACGACTTAATGGAGATAGATGAACTGGAGGAAGTCGAGGTGTTTGCTTATTATGATAATTCTGAAAAAAATTCATCCTCAGAAGCGATCAAATAGGATTCCATTATAAATACAAAAACTTTGTTAGTTGTGAAATCAGTAAAATGGTTTGTTTCCCTTATCCCCTTCCTAAATCTGAGGTTACAAATACTTGAGAATTATGCGAGTTTCACTTTTAATTCGATGCAAATCCAACTTATAATCCATTTCAAAAGGCTTTGGAACCGAGAGCCCTCCGTATAAAACATGTCTCAGTTTTCTTAACTCAAAATATTTATCCCTTATCATTGTTGAAGATTTTCTTGATTGTTCATGATACAGAGTACTTGAACTTATCGATGTTTATGATGACCTTTTTACTGGTTTAGGATGTGCATCATCTTACCGCATCCGAAAGCTCTCGGCTCCTTATTACAGCGCTCCTGGAGCTGGTCGAGCTCATAGTATGACGGCGCCGATGCTGTTGCGGCGATTCCGCATCCAGAGACTCTCCGAGGGTCTCCAGTCGTTCGGTGGAGGCATGTAGCGCTCCTATAGAGTATCGTCGTCCGCTGATGGTTCCTCCTTGGTGCAGAATTGCTCCATTCTGAGTGGACCTCAGCAGTGCACGTGGGTCGGAAAGGGCTGGCACCGGAAGGACCTGTGACAGATGGATAAGAAAAGTTCGAATTAAGGCTTCTTTATAGAAGCGACACCTGTCCTACGCAGGGAAGAACTGCAGCCGGAAAAGTGGAAATTTTCTGGAAAGAATTAAGAGATAGGTTAGAGTAAAAAAAGGAAGTTTTATTTATCGAATAATTTACATAAAATGGTAAATAATTCATCAAAATATCTCAGAAAAAAACATATATTCATATCTAAATGCCTTTTTTCATTTCCTCCTCGTTGAGCGCAACTATTAACAAAATGCTGTATTTGACCAGAATGATAAAGTTAAAGAGAAATCGAAAATATACGGCGATACTATAACAAAATTTTCTGGAATAGAAACATTGAAATATTAACAAAATTCTCTATGCGAATGTACTGTACACACAAATTTCATTTAGCATAAAAAGGTAAATATATTTCTCCTACAAATAATCCTTTTTAGAGAGCTTCCGATCGATATTCAATTTATGACGAAGAAATGAAAAACAAGAATGATGTGAAGAACATAATTTAAATTGAGATGTTAATCTCGATAGTTGAACTTGATACATAGGCGATTCTGTAATTCATTCGCTCAGCGAAAATGCTACAAATTATTTTCATTATGGGTCATCATTATTATTTATTGTATACTTATGAAGAATGCAATCTATTAATTAAACTGATTATGATTTCCGAGCTTTTGAAATTGAGATTCAGCAAGTTGAACAGAAGCATCAAAGGAGTCTTGAAATTCTGAAAATTTCATCGATATTTTATATATCTAATTGAAATGGATGGACTGGAATGGGATATCGACCTTCATACAGCATACTGCGCTTCACCCAACCGGGATTAGCACATCTTAGGATATCTGAAGATCACTGGTGTCTAAGTTATTTAATAGTTAATTACACATTGAATTGAGTTAATTTATACATTGAATACATTTATAACACTGAATAAATCTTATATCAGTCAATCGGGACCATTTCAGAACAACCCAGTTTTACCTTATAAAAAAATTTCTAAGCAGATATTTAATTAAAAATTACGCACTATATTTACTGCTATTAAGTTTGCACCATTTGAGAATCGGTTACTTCAGATGGTGTTACGTGATGAACATCTTTCATTGAAGAAGAACCAGGTGTTTATATGCAACTATGATGTTTACATCACAAGCTAAAAATGAAAACGCTAGAATGAGACCAAATTCTCTATTAGGAATACAGCTCCAAGAGAATGATGTAACCTTCCCACGACGATATGTGTCACTCGACCAGATAGGGTCGCGTTATACTTATCCTCTCCTCATCCATGTCGATTCTTCCCAAAGAGGAGAGAGAGCGGAAGAAATCTATTTCATCGGCATCCTAAAGGGGAAATAGCTTCGGTTGGACTGCTAAGCATTAACCGTATTCAACTACATCTTTTAAAAAGTAAGCTTTATTATAAACACCAGATATTTCCTCGAAGAATCAACGCGAAGACGCTCGTTCGACTTCTGTACGTTAACCTCGAAACAGTATGAAATAACGAGACTAGAAAGTTATGTGTTCACCTTTGCGTCGAACGAGTTTCCTAATAAGAACGTCACGTGGATTGTTGTTCCTAGGAAGTAAACAATCTCCGTCAATCAATCGTTGTAAAAGTATATTAAATCTATATTCAAAGCGGTAAAAATCGTATTTTAATATTTTCGTTAAATCGCCTCGATGTCAACTTTGATTTGATTAGAATTGAGCCTAATATTTTACTGAAAAAATTCTTTCATGACAAAATCTTACTCTATTCAAAAGTTAGCTATTTATTCTGTTAACCTTTTTGTGGATATAAAATCAACAATAATTCAGCCCTTTTCCTTTCTCAGCCAGAGTTAGGGGAAATTTCATGTATATAATTTTATCGAAGAGGAGTAGGTGAAAAATTGATCTTAAACATAGAAAACGAACTTGAGAGATAGTCTTAGGGCTGAAACCTAGAGGAACAACCATTGCTTTGTGAAACTGCTAATATTTTACTGTTCTTGTTTGCTACCGTTGCCATTTTTCTGTTTCTATATGCTTTGCCCATCGCTTCCAAGAAGAATAACTAATTAATGAAAGATTAATAATTATGGATTGAATTATTTCTACAGTAGGTTTTGTGTAGTTGATGTTTGAACCAACAAAACGCCTCGCTAAAGAGCACGAAAGGATAAAAACTAGAGCGCAAATGTAAGAAGATTTCTTTTTTGGATTTCGACATACACCCACACCAAGCACGAGACAAAGGTTAAGTGAAATTCCATAGCAGGATTTTAGGAGGTCGATAGTGGAGTGCGTTCACTTGAGAATTATGAGAAATTTCGGGAAATTCGAAGGGGGTAATCGACTCAGTATGGATAGAAAGGTAGCAACAACAACACCCAATCAAAATGTGAATTGGTACTTTACATTCTGGAGGTTTAATTTTAGAAGAGTGTGAAATGCAAAATATCCTACATCAAATTTATGTATACTATATTTCAGCATTTATTAGTCAGTCAAGTTGACAGATTACACTTAAATGAGTGTTCTGAGCTTTCTGGAGATTATTTTCGTGTAGCTCAAAGCGTTTCAATGAAATACTAATAATGTACGACTTCCTGTACAACTGAAATCAGAAATTAACAGTTAGGAAACATCATTCGACATCTGGCGCATTTCATTATTTTTTATACGTAGCAGTACCTTTAGTTGTTTTAGGTTTTAGATTCAGAATGTTTTGGTATTTTTGTAATATTTTCTAGTAATCGTTGTAGTTTTTGAAATACGAGTAGTTCTGACTAGACGCTCGTTAAATATCTTTTCCGAAATTTGTTCTTATTATACACACAATAGTGGATTTAAATCCCAGAAGCTACCATCATAAAATGAGGAAAATTTTCTCAGCTAAAGATAACTATACGGTTTTAATAGTAAAATATCACTTCAGATGAATGTCGTATTCATACAATTTATAGAGATTCAGACCAACTGAAGATTTTCTAGCCCTTACGCCTTCTTTACGAAAATGGAACGAAGATGCTAAAAGAATCAATCATTATTATAAATGCATTCAAAAGGGTAGATTATGTGTAAGAGAGCATTGGTGATAAAATATTAGCTAATTTGGTATTTTAATGCTGTCAGAGAGACAGATTTAGAATACTTTAGAGAAAATTATTTAAAAAAGAAAACCGAAGGTTATGACAACTACAGGGCTCCCAGATTGCAAAGTGGACAACACGCTCGACTTCGGTGAGAGCGGTACCGGGTTCGATTCCTGGTGGGGGATCTTCGTGTGAAATGACCTCAGCTGTCGAAGCACTTTTAACATAACCTTATGACCGCTTTGACGTATGCATTAGTATTTTTATTTTGATTTTATTTATTGATTATTTCCACAAAAATTACACCTATCTTGTTCTTCTTCTTTTGTTATTATTATTACATACATACGTTACAGATGAAATACTAGTTCGGTGGTAACAAATCCCCATTCTTCTCAATATAAAAATACAACTCAGACAAAATACAAATACCATATGTTTACACCTGTTATTTCCCATCCAATAAATGATTGCCCAAACTTTAAAAGAATTTTTAGTCTAAATAAAAATAAATATATTAGTTCTAATATTTTACACCTGTTTCTGAATTCCTTTAAAGTTTTCCGTAAGGGTTTAAGTGCTTCTTCAGGCAGCATATTCCATTTCTTTATTCCTCGATTGATGAAAGAGTAATTAGCAATGTCTGTCTTTTGCTTTCTTAATTATAATTTTTGATCGTGATCTCCTTTCGCTTTGTAACTTGGTTTTTCTATTCTTCTTTTTAATTCCTCGCAAGCATCACCGCCTGTTCTAACCTGAAATAAGCCCACAATATGTTAACTTTCTTCCTCTTCTCTAATGTCTCCCAGCCGAGGATTTCGAGCATTTCTCTTACGCTGTCCATCTTCTTGTGCCTACCCAATAGGCTGCCTTTCTTTGAACTTTTTCAATTTTACTTGTATTTAATTTGTCGCGCGGATCCCAGACATTAGTAGCATACTCTAAAATCGGCCTCACTATTGTTTTGTACCCTAATTCCTTCGCCTCTTTACTGCTTCCCTTTAAGTTTCTCATTACATAGTGGAGAGTTTTAAGAGCTTTCGACACAACTTTATTTACGTGTGGTCCCCAGTCCAAATTTTTCGTTGATGAGACCCCTAAGTGTTTACATTCATCAACCCTTGGAATAATTTTTCCATGTAGTTTATATGGGTAATAGAAGGAATACTTTTCGTTAAGGTTTGGCGAAGTTAAAATTCTTAGTCGCGACATTTCCCTTCCACCTTGGTATCATCTGGATATTCACTTGAATGAACTGAATTGCCTGATAAAGTGAAAAACCGCTACTTATCGATTATTTGGTGATATTTCCATAAAAAATTCGTGAATTTTTGGGAAAATAGCATGAAGTCTATGAGACCTTACTTTGTCTCAAGTCAATACGCTGAATGTGCCATTATGAACGGAATTTATTAGACAACCGAACGTCAAATTAGTATTGAAAATGTATAGATAAATCGTCCATAATTTTCATAGCTTACAGAATTATCTGGGTAAAGATTCAAGAAAATCAAAGTAACACAACCCTAATTAATTTACTGGTTTAATTATAATGGGTGGGTGGTTACCCTATGTAAGTTAGCGAGATAGAGTTGAACGATTGGAAAAATCTGGGTTTAAGCTGCACGGTTAGTTGGTGATCGTCAAATCATGAAGCATCATGCACTACACACAGGTCACGATAAAATGGATCAATTGATGCGGCAATTTCAGCCCAAGAAATCAGAAATAATAGCACAAAGAAGAGATATTCCATGTATTTTCTTTCCCTGATTGCATAAGAAAAAAGTTCGAAGATATGCGGACTTTAATCCTATTCAGAAACGTTATTTTCACTCACAACACAACACTTTCAATCTTTCATCAGCAACTATTGTATCGTTTCAGTGCTACATTATGATTTATTTCAAGTTGATCTCTTGAGCCTCAAAAGATATGTTTACCAGCAATTCCCTGAAGAAATGTCATTAGGATGGCTACCGCATTTGTATACCGACTGATAATAAACTGGAAGCGATACAAAAGAGAGAAATTTATAGAAATTACCGCGATGAACGGCTTTGAAGACAATATAGAAATGTTATAATACTATTACTAATCAAATACTAGAACTTAAATGAGTTCCTATTAGCGGAAACGAGAAGCAGCCCGTCAATATATCCTCTTATGTTACGGCCCACTTAGGTTCTCGAGTTCATTGATGCTGCTGCCATTAAAAAAGGTTGCACACCTATGGCCTAATTCTTTACCGTCCACTGCGTGCGTAGCGAAGCGTTGGTCCGCCTTATCTGATAAAGCAGTTTCATGAGAGAGCCAGCAGTAACGGCAGTCGTCGGAGGGACTAACGAAAACAGAAAGTGGAAATAAAGAATCATATGGGAAGAAGCGAAAATGAAGTATGCAAGTCTCCAAGGAAGATACATAAGGAAAATTTTAGGTTCGACTTGTGTGAGCATAATTTACAGAGACGTTGATCGTTGTATTATTCTTCGGCTTCTGGATAGCCAAGCGGGCAGCACGTTCGGCTATGGTGAAAGCGGTCCCTGGTTCGATTTCCGTTGGCTCATATACTACTAATATTACTACGTATTATTATTTAGATTATTCCTATCTACTACTTGCTCCAATCGAATCGAATCTAGGCCCTTAATTCGTTTCAGGATGCGCTTCACTGTAACAAGTTTACAGATTCATCTAAAAGTGATAGCGGAGGTGTATTGTATGAAATACATTGCTTGCGTTTGAATTATTTTTGCAAGAGTAGACCTTTTTGGCACATACACTTTGTCTCCACTTACTCCTTATCTGGTGCAATAGTTGTCATTTCAGAACTGTATTAATTTTTAATTCACACTAATAAATCTGAAAGGCCGCCGTGATGAGTACCACAGTTGGCAAATATAACAGATGCTCACTGCACCTCCCTCATTAATTAATTCTTCCTTGGACACGATATAATCCAAATCAGCACTGGATGGTCTGGTCCCGCATTTCAGAAACTCAGTAATCTTCTGAAAATGCTCACCTTATTCACCGGCGCCGTGGGAACCGAGGATGGAAGATGCTTGTGGCTCCTGCCGTGCGATTCTGCAGACGGCACCGTGGGCAGCGCCACGGATGAAGTGGAGTTGCCCATCACCCCCCCGTTTTGAGCGCCAGCGCCCCCTTCAGGTGTCCAGCAGCAGCATAAAAAGCGCGTCCACGAGTCGCTCCGGAGGGCGCGGATGGAAAGGCAGAAGTAAAAAGAAGGTCGTTGTGTCGGAGGATGGCGGGAGCTCCAAAAGCCTGCGGCAGAAGAGAAAGTGGATGAAACAGGTGCTGGTGCGATTCTCGAGAGAAAGACGGAGGAAAAGGGAGATTTCGCTTGGGCCCGAGGGCCTCGCCTCTTATTTGGGCCACGAGAACGGAGGATGCGACCGCGGAGGACCGCTGCGAAGGGATGGACCAGCTGGACTCAAGGGCATGAGCTCAAACAGAGGAAAGTTGAGCAAGGCGACGATGTCTTAGGGTTTGCTAATCCTTATGATAGACACCAACTATCGTGGAGTGTATACTGTATGAACAGGGGTCTTATAATTGATTAATTGCGATACATCCCGGAAAATTTGCCTCCGGGGAATTTTAGTCGGGTTAATGTAAAAAATAGATTTCTTTCACATTACCCCACTTTCTGGGACGGAATACGGTTTTGAGATGATAAAATGCTGGAGGCGGACTCACCCGAATTTGATATAATCTGGATTACAAACGATAATTCTTAAAATCTTTTCCTTATGAAAGATATGGTAAATAAATTAGATGGCGTGAATAGTAACCATACATTTTTAAATAACTCGAAAAATATTAAGGAGGGCAATGTGATGCAAGAAAATTCTTTGAAATGATTGACATAAATAAAAAGCATCTCTGTAAGTAATTAAGCATAAAAAACATTTAATAGGGTCACATATCTATCAATTGCTTCAAACACGACTTTGCGGTAGATATACATAGTTGAAGAGAGAAAAAATAAACTTTTAACCGTTCCACTAAGTGGTAAGTAATTAACGACCGATACATATTAATAACGTGTGAATAAATTGATTTAGAGAAGTAGATCTCAATTTAATATAACAGGATCAGTGTTATAAAAGAATATCAGTTTCATATAATGAAGTTCCGTAGATAATATAAAATTCGTGTAACCAGAAAGGAAAGATCAACGAGAACTGTGATAACATAATTTAAATTTAATGAAAATAAAACATTTGAAAAACCGTTCAGATTAAAAACACATTCAATGCTATCATTGCTTTACATGCTTACTCTGCAGTAGAGAATATCAACCCAATTTCACAAAAAGAATTTCATAAACCTACGTTCAATTATCCGGTATGAAACGTTCTCTAAAGTTTACAGTTTGGTGTGTTCATTAAGTAAAACACAAATTTGAATTAATTGATCTACAATATGAATAGTAAGACAAAAACGTTGAAGTAACGAAAATGTTTTCAAAACTCCATTCTGCAACACATCTGCCATTGAATACGCTTACTTCCATTTGCAATGTCAATAATTCTGTTGTAAGTGATGCTAAAGCATTTCTTCTCTTTTGGTTTTAGTCGAATGAAATTCTCGACTGGAACGAAAATGGATTTGATAAAAAAAATCGATATTATTTGTGGTATAGTGGAACAAATTGGACAAAAGGTATCGGTTTGTGGTTGTGAAAAATAACTGAGGTTTCTATCAGAATACAGATACAAAATCGAATATCATTTCGAGAGAATCAAAAACAATCAAGAAACAGTAGGCAATGCGGAAGACATCTAAAATATATAGACTCAATCTACCTCTAGCATTGACTTTTTTTATAGTAAAATTTTCCGATCACGTAACTTGATAATATCGTTCCTCTTCTCCTCACCATCAAGAATTCATAAAAGGTGACCTCTCATCGATTTTAAATGTATTGAGATTGTATCTTTCTTATGGAGGTAGCAAGAAAAACTGGGGATTTTAAGAGAAAAGGTTATAAATAAGTATTAGAGAACGCGGGTCATGTAGACCTTAGTCGAAAAGAATCTCTTCAATAATGGCCAGTGCCTAGGAAATAATACATCATTTTAAGAAGTCTTGAGAAGTTAAGTGAGGTTAATACTCTTCGGATACCCCGAATAATTGAGTAAAAAGTGGGTATGGAATGGAATGTGTTTTATTTGTGTTACATTCGTTAACATTTTATAATGTATAGTGTATATGTGAAATGCTTATAAATTTCAGTCCAAATATTAGTCATAGTAATCCAAATTCATTCCACAGACCGCTAATTTCCTCGCCCTGGATCAGGGAAAGGTATTATTAACTTCGCATGAAAAGCCGTGTGGCTGAAACTCGTTGAAAACAAAGTGAAAATACCGATATGACTGAGGCTCGAAACCAGGTCTCCCACTTTCAAGCCAAGAGTTCAAATCACTAAATTACCATGCCGAACCAATTCCACTCAGTTTGTGGGATGCCTTGTTCAAAAAATATTCCGTCGGGAAAGTGGCGGACCTGGGTTCGATACCAAGTCATGTCGATATTTTTCACTTCTCTTTCTCCTTGTGTTTCCTTGGTCTAAAAATATTCCAAATTAATGAATTATAAGTAGAAAATCATATGATAAGATAAGAGGATCACGACGAAGGGTATTAAGTCCTATCGAAGGATTGAATCGCCGTGAATCCAACGGTGAGGAGAGTGATCGACGGTTATCTTTTTGGGAACCCTCACGAAGCTTTATAATGAGAAATGGGATGGCGGGGAGAATGAGGGTCCCATAGATCGTTAACCTTTCTCTCAGTTGGAGACACGCGGTCTAATGAGCCACGAGAAAGGCTGACCGGAAGGAAAAAAGAAAACTCCACTTCGGAAATGTGCGCGAAGAGTGTGCCTCTCGCCACACTTTTAGCGACTCTCGCCTCGAAAGGCCGTCGTTCAAAGTGACCGATGTCGTTAATTGCAGTTTATGAGACATGAAATCATGCGAGAAAGCTCCTTCCGCGCGAAAGTCGACGGATATTTGACAAAGGAAAAAATAATATCACCCTTTTCCATCGCCGTTTTTCTGGAAGTTGATTCAAGCCTTCGTCTCTTTTCTCATTTCTATTTGCAGAAAAAAAATCTCAGCGTTGTGAAAGCTGGCCATCCTCACAGCCAACATATTTGATTAATAGTATGTAAACACATGAAGAAAATATACATTTTTCACACCAATCCGTAAACTAAATTAATGTAGCGATTTTTTTATGTAACGAGCTCCTTAACAGTAGAATATAACTATGAAATTGGTCATCTGAATGTATATATGCAGCTTTCAAATGATACCTTTCGCGAAGAGTTTTAAAGTTCGTGTTTTTTTTAATCGGAGACTTTAGTAGAGATTGTATCGTACATGAATTCCTTGGGCGAAAGAAAATAGATAGACTTTATTTTAAATAAATTTTAGATAAATAATAATAATAATACAATTTCAATATAATTAATAGATATAATGTGAATATTTATCTTATTCTTGGATTAAATGCTCGATAAAAACCATGGGAGGGGTGAGTAAATGGTGTGCCGTTGTAAATTCCCTACGTATGTTTAGTCCTATATAAAAAAACCTCAAAATAGTTTAAATGAGAAAAAAGCATTAATTATGAAAACCAAGCCCTATTTGTGTTATTTAGATTGCTCGTTTATGTACCAAGAAAAGAAGAAAATTTGATTTTCCCTATTTCCTAACTCAAAGAACTTATTGATATAGAAATATTTATCCACAGAGTATTTTCGAATAAATCTTTACATCTCAATTGTTATCTATAATAAAACATTAACCATGCCCTCTATTACCATCATTCTTATTTCAACTTTGTACCAAAATAATTGTTACAAGAACAGTAATATCTTCACATATCCGATAATGCTCAGATTTTTTTATTTCTAAAAATCGGCTGTTTTATTTAAATAACTCATGAGTTACAATGGTTTTCCAATAGTATATCTCAGCTTAAGAACTGAGATCACATTCTAAAAGCATATTTTAAAAGTAATATTAATGTGAACATATGTTTACGCTGATCTTATAAGGGTATAAAGATAGTGAGCCACCAATAAAATATGTTTTTAACGATTACGATCCTCGAATATTGCTAAATATCGAAATCATAATTAAATTTTCCTGGGTGCGCACCATCTTGCGCAAAATCACCCTTACCCGTTTTCCTGTATATATTATACGTTTTATTTCTTAATGCTTCTTAGATATGTATTAAACAACCACATGATCAAGGAAAATACCAATGTATCCATAAACCATAAGCAGAACATAAGATACTACGTCAACTAATTACCTCATGATTCCCTATTTGAAAGATTTGTAGCACCCATTCTAAAAATCAATACTATTTATAAAATATAACTTTAATGCCAACATACACAAAAGAAAGAAATATTGCTGTCGAATTTTGAACAATTTTTCAAAATTATAAAGAAAAAATTTCAAGAAAAAGTGAATTATGCAGTAACATCATTAATTTAGAGAGAAGAAATTGAGATCAATTCAATTGAAAATGCACATCCATGCACGGATGCACGGCTCATTGCCGCATTCTGCATGGAAAGGCCATTTTCATTCAGCCTATTAAGTCAGGGGGTTGTTTGCGAGAGAAAATTATGTCACCATTCCTGCGTTTGAGATGGCGATCACGTAGGTATTCGTTAATATCACGACTTAAGGAAGTTCTTGCAGTTATAGTCGAGTTGAGAAATCTGCCGCAAGAAATCGCTCGCCTTTCTTTCGATAGCTGCACTTCTTACACTCGCTGACCTACATGCAATTCAATTCACTGCCGAGGCTCGTTTCTCATGAGCTACGAGTTTGGCATCCATCTCACCTGTATTCAACCTTCATTTTTCTTTCTCCCCACCGCTTCTCTCTCCCATTGAGCCCTTGCCATTCTTACCCTTTGAATTTCGGCATGGCTACATCTAATGGCCCTCTCACAAGCTTTAAGCACATTTTCTCCCCCGTTTTAGATAATTTTAGGTTCTGGGCATTGTGATCATCGACTGCCGACGGTTCCATTCATCCCATATACAGCGATTCGCCGATTCACGGGAGAGAGTCCCTGAGCACGGAGTTGCTGTGCCTGTAACATTCTCTTCTCAAAAATGATGCCATCCGCTGTTTACTATCCAAAGTGGCTAACAAATAAATTGATTCATTGAGCCAAAATAACTATGAAATCATAGATATATGTAATAATGAAATGATAGATGCAGACGGACTGAAATTTTTAAGCAGATTATAATGCTATACACACTACTTTGATATGTCCCTTGTGTTAGACGAATTTTTTTAAAGCAATATTTGAATAACCAAACAAAGAAAGTGTGTGACTGCCTCTGATAATAAAGCATGCTTTTGATCTAATATAGCTAAATCACCGGCTTTGCTAACAAGTATAAAAAAATTTTAATATAATCANTTAACTGTATAAATTATAAAGATCTTTTAGCTTCATATGACTATCAGGAAATTATATCTGTATATACCAGGATAGAAGTTAAGGAAACAAAACTGTAGGTACCTGTATAGACCATTTTTGTAATTTTACAACTAATGTTGTGAATGGATTTATGCTCAAAACTAAAATTACAGATCATTATATGATTGGGATGTCATTCCTAAAAGAGTAAAGCTTAAGAACTTTGAAGCTCACTAGAAATAAGGATCATATGACACTAGATAATCACAAGGTAAATAACTTCATAAATAAGTTTAACTGGAATAATATATACAGAATAGATCATGTGGAACTAATGTACAATGCTTTAGTAAGAACATTGCAAGATATATATTCCAATTCATTAAGGGAATGTAATGTAAATTGTAAACTTCCAAAAAAGCAATGGATGGAAAGTTGTACACTAACAATGCTACAGGATAGCAATAAAGCTTTTAAGAAATGGAAGAACGACCCTAGCAATTCTCAGTATTGACAGGACTATAAAAATCTAAGAAATAAAGCTCTGAAATCAATAAGGGAGAGCAAAAGGAAATTTATTAGTGACCAAATCATAAATGCTAAAGACTCAAAAAAAATGTGGGATCTTATCAACAATTTAACTGGTAGAACTAAAACAATGAACAATGATGACTTTATAATATCACATTTAGAAGATGGAGAAACTGTCAATGATATACGTAATAAGTTAGTTAAATCAATAATGGAGAGCAAAAGGAAATTTATTAGTGACCAAATCATAAATGCTAAAGACTCAAAGAAAATGTGGGATCTTATCAACAATTTAACTGGTAGAACTAAAACAAGGAGCAATGATGACTTTATAATATCACATTTAGAAGATGGAGAAACTGTCAATGATATACGTAATAAGTTAGTTAATCATTTCACTGAGGGTATTTATAGCACTAAAATAATGTGTAAAAAAGAATTTAAGATATTTAACAGGACTTGTAATCCTACCTCTATTATGATACCAGACTGTACTGATGAATTGGTCAAAAATATTTTGAAAATAATGAAGGTAAAATCCCCTGGTATAGATGAAATTAGAATGTCTGATATTATTAAAAATTAAGCATTGTACTCTATAATAAGAAAGCTAATTAATTTGAGTATCAAGGAAGGATGCTTACCTTTAGGTCTAAAAACTACTATTATCAAGCCAATCTACAAGGATGGCAGTTATAAAGATGTCAATAATTATAGGCCAATATCAATCCTTACATCTATAAGTAAAATCCCCTGGTATAGATGAAATTAGAATGTCTGATATTATAAAAAATGAAGTGTTGTATTCAATCATAAGAAAGCTAATTAATTTGAGTATCAAGGAAGGATGCTTTCCCTTAGGTCTAAAAACTACTATTATCAGGCCAATCTACAATGATGGCAGTCATAAATATGTCAATAATTATAGGCCAATATCAATCCCTCCATCCATAAGCAGATTATTTAGTATCTTTCATAAATAAATGTAAAATTATCCATGAACATCAGTATGGATTTCAGGAAAAGAAAGGGATTAAGGATGCGCTAGAATACTTTGCTGATATTATAACACTAAAATTAGACGAAGGAAATGAGGTAATAGTTACTTGCATTGATTATAAGCTTGACAAAAGCCTTTGATTCTGTAAATATAAATACCCGATTACAAAATAAATAAATGATATTGGTATAAGAGGTTACATTCATAATTGGTTTGTAAGCTACCTTACTAATCGACAAATTCTAGTTATGTTAGGTAATGCGATGAGTATAGGAAAAAAGGTATTTTATGGTGTCCCACAGGGTTTACTATTAGGACCCATTTTTTATCCATCTATATTAGCATCTTTACTTGTGTTAAATTTTGTAAAATAGCGTTATATGCAGATTATGTGGTGCTAATTTCCACTCATAGAGAACTTGATATTGCAAAACGTAATATGCAAGATGATTAAAATTCAATTACCCAATGGTCTCATGATCAAGATTTAATAATCAATAATAAGAAATCGAAAGTAATGCATGTGGTGAGTAAAATGGACAGACATAAGTGTGTGGAGTTATTAGCACACGGTCATGAATTTATGCATAACAACCGTCATACACTAACACGTGACTGCAATACGATACCACAAGTTCTTAGCTATAATTATTTAGGTATATTTATCGATTTTAATTTTAAATTTAGTGAAAATTCATGCAAACTGAACAGCAAACTCAGAAAAGTGACTTATCAAATATTCCACATTAAAAATTGTGTGTATAAATTATACTGAAATTTTGTTAAAGATGTACTCTGCTTAGGTAGAATCACTGATTAGGTATGGTTTGACAATATGAGGTAATACCTCTAATAGATACGAGAAAATCATTGAAAGGAAACAAAATCATGTTGTAAAATTGATATATAGAACTAAGAATGACATAGAATATGGCATTGACATTTCAAATATTAAAGCAGTTTACAAACATTTAAATGTACTAACAATGGAAAGTCTGTTTGAATATATCTTAATGATAGAAAATTATTTTAGTAATAAATTTAACTTGTATTTAACGAATGAGAAATTAAAACATAATATGGATCTCAGGAACATTGAAGAGTATGAAGTTCCTATAGTGTTTAATTTGTATGATGAAAAGAGACCATCTTTTACTGTACCTAAAATACTTAATTATGTCCACAAAAATCTACATGATATCAAAAGCTTAGCAGATTTATAATCGAAATGTAAATCACTGTTATTAGGTCAGAACTGAGATGAAACAGACAACCATAAGAATATTATTAACAAACGTTAGTAGGTAAAACCTATTTTTCATTATATGTGATGTTTGAGCATTTAAAATGTATTAGTGTTATGAAGAACTATGTAAGCCTGGCTTATGAATATTGAAATATTTATTTATATTTATTACAACATATTGCATATATTAATTTTTGTTTAACTTTGTATTCAAGATTTCATTTTATTTAATTCTGATAAACCGATTAATGAACTGCCATACTTTCTACAATCACTAGATAAACTGTCAATAGCAAAATGGGAGTTAAAGAAGAGGATGTTGATGCAATACTAGAGGGACAAAATATTGCATCTAAATATGTTTTCTTTCTCACTTATTTTAAGTTTATTGTGTTTTTCTTTTGTATACAAGAATAAAAATTTATTTAATCTTGTTTGCACATGTACAGTATGTAATTATGCTTGATAATTATCGTCAGTAATAATTTTGATCTTGCCTTAAATTATTGAAAAATTGTAGAGTACCTATAAGGCTTTTAATTTCATTATCTTATTCACTTTTCACATTGTATATATAATCATGTAAAGTGTTATTGTACGTTTTCATTGTCTATTTGAGACTTTATGTAAAGAGTACTTTTAAGTTAAGAATGCATTTTGATTGAAAGCTAACTGGGACCATGCGTTAAAACCTGGATAGTCCTGGTCAAAACGGAACGTATGGTAAGCCTAATAAAAACAATTCCGCGTGTGCTATCTTTTCTGATACACATTTCACCATTCTGCATAAAACAGAGGGACGGAAAAACCTTGTTGAAGTGTCACCGTTCCACGTTGCTGCAAAACATAGACATTGCCGTCGTTACGCGATCGCCAGAAACGCTTTTGTTACGCGAAGAGTGCATCTTTCGGGATCTCTTCCTCTGATCACCGCGGCTGCATCTCGTTCCGCCTGATTTGTGGGGCCAATGAGTTCTATCGGAATGAGCCATCGAATTTCTCAAGGGCAAATGAGAGGGATGGAGAGAGAGAGATGGAGTGAAGGAGAACGCCTCTTAAAATGGAGCGCGGTCGCGGGAACGGCGTGCAACGCGACTCCGAGTCATTGTGAGGAGCCAAAGGTAAGAAACTTCCACGTCTCCAAACACAACATTCCTCCCCGAGCATCGTTTCGGAACGAGAAGCAAAGCAACCCCTCCACGTATATATCGGACCCTCCGCAATTCAACACCGTTGGGACAAGCGTTGCGGAACCAAGTAACGGTGGTTATTGACTTTCCTCGCAACGCCGAAAAAGACGAGGAGGGCCACGCGCAGCACCTTCCCCGGCCCTCGTAACCTTTATTTTTCTTTCCCGCACCGCGCCAGCTGAAACTTTTAAAGAATCTCTGGTCCCGCAGATCACGTTTTCGGAAAATATGGTGTCGTGAAGTTAATGATAAACTCATTTCGGCAAGCTTTCTTCAAAATTAACTCGCGTTTCGTTCATTCGTCTCACAATCGGAGGGAAAGAACGAGATGAGTTGCGATTTCCAGAGTTTAAAGATGGGATTTCTTCTCTGGAAATTCCCATTCACTTTGACTGTTTTGTGAGAGGTGCAAGAAATGTAAAAATTGATGGCATCCAATATCCTATAATCTTCCATTGGGAATATTTCGCGAGAAAATTGATGAAATTAATGAGGCAAATTGAGGAAGAGGGAATTTATTTCGAGAGAACTTTTTCCAAAACCAAAGAAAATTGATTAATTGGTATTTCCAGAAACATTTCTCAAGATGTAAGGTGCGATCCGAGGAGAAGAATGGGCTTTAGAAATGATTAAATAGAACCGAAATGATAGTGTAAAACGTGTATGATTGTAAATGTTGATTCGTAATCAGAAATAATAATGTAATGTCAACCTTGTTGACGTTCTCATATTCTGCATACCATTGAGGATAAATGATATTCGTGAATATGTTCAACTTCACATAAAATATTCAGAAATTGTAAAAAATGAGGACCACTGAATGACCACTGAGAGCTACAAGGAGACACTCGGTAACAACAATGAAAGATATTTGCAAGATCCATAAAAGAGAAATTCGTGACCTTGAATTTTGTTAACATTTCTACGTACTTCATATTTTTCTAGTGCAGATACAGATAGATCAGAAGGGTAGGATCAACATTTCTGAACGGTATGAATTATAAATAAAATTTAAAAGAGCGAAATTTACTCAATAGCTTATACAGTAGGATTAATCGGTTATAAATGATAATAATTCTATAATTTGGCAAAGTATCCCGATATTTACGGCATATAACTATTAACACTAATGACTGAAGGGCAATTATTGTATCAATCGAAGACTGTTTGAATCTTCAAAAGTTCAACACGGTGTTCAATTTTCCTTAGAAAATAGAAGTCATTTTTTGATATCATCTATCAATTACGGCGGAATAGATTACTAATCAATCAATCTTTCAGCTACGCTAACAGTTAAGTACCTCAATAATTGGTTTGTAAGTCGTTGCATTTTTATCGTAACACCTAACTGTCGCGTTTTTATCTTCACATTAGTACTCACTCTACATCACAAGAAATCACACGGCTGAGGAGTTTCAAAAGACTTATTTATTCATCATACCGTAGCCTCGATCTACTACCTTACACCGCTTTAGCTAAAAGTGTTGATACTCGAAAGTAAGTAGGATAGCATTAGCACAACATTTAAGCCCTAAATACGTACGTAAATGTTTCGCAGTAAAAAGGTAAAGAAGAAATATAACAATAGCCGCTAAGCCGCTATTCTCATAACCAAAAAGTTAAACCTGTTCCTGCATTTTTACAATTAAATGACGAAGAAACTCTTGAGTATCTCAATTTAATCGAAATCCAATCCTTTTTTTGTACATTAAATAATTCCTAACCACAAATAAAACTTACCAAAATTTCTATCAATAGTGAGTTTTAATCAAGAGTGATTAATGTGTAAGCTTTTCATAATTATAGGATAGTTAGAGTTAATTAACTGAGTCAAAGTCGATAATGGAACTAGGATTCTTTTAAGCAAGAAATTTAAGGTGCTGATGATAGATATAATGAAATTAATTGTAATAAAAACTCTCTCTCTCATTTACATGACATCAGCACTCTTTCATTCATTACTCGTCGAAAGTAACCATTAGTAAGTAGCATATCTACCATTTACAGATATAAAGAGAGCAGTGTAGAAATATCAAAAATGGTACTTAGTTTCCAGTCGTAAATATTAGGTTTGCTAACGACTGAGTACTTTGAATCCAAAGAGGCAATAACGGGCGAGTTTATTTAGTGAGTAATCTTCAGAGAATGATGTCAATCAGCCTTTCCCTATCTCGATTCCTCACTCTTCCTCTGTATACGTCCCTTTGAATATCCATCCTGCGAACACTCCTTTCCAAACCATCTTTCTCTTCCGACGGACCCACTTTCACCGCACTCCTGTTTGTCCTTTGCCGGCTCTCTTCGGCATAAGAAAAGTCCTTTAGGACGGAAGGTGCGGCATGAGTGGCCTTTTCTCCGCCAAGTATTTTTGGTGAAATCCCTTCTGGATTTGGGTTAAAATGACTAAACTACTGACCAAGTTTCGCCATGCAGGTACTCTTCCCTTAACACAGCTCTACTACGCTTACTTCCGATGTTACGACTTACATTAATGCTCGCTCGTAAAAAGAGGATGTTTTGGAGACTACAGCCAGAGGAGATAAAAAACGTGGTTTAAGTAATACGAACGTAATTCTTCGGGCCTAAAAAATATCTTCTGGGAACGGTAAAAGGCTCGTCGTGAGAGACATCTTATAAAATCCAAGACTCGTTGAACATGAGAAAATTACAAATTACGAACATTCCCTGTGGAAAAAATAGGGTGTTACCCCAAATTGTTCGAATAAAACAGTAGGTAATCACAGTAATAAAGCAGTCACGCGGAAAACCATATAATGTATGTTTGAAACTATTCTATACTATTGAAAATAAAGGATATTCATGCTCGATGTGCAAATATCCCATAAAGATAACAATGAATTGAGCTTCCCATTTTATTTTCATAGTAATTCACAGAGTCAGGGTAAAATTCGTATTCTAGCAAGAGTGATCAAGAAGGAATATATTGTAATATACAAAATATCTTGAGATGCTCCTTCTTTGCCTGAGATACTAATGAATTTCTTCAGCTACGTCAAGGTATTACCTTTCGCTAGTTTTCTTTTGGATGGCAGAAAAAAAGATAAATTTTTTCCGAGACCTTCACGCCTGAAAGATTCAAGAATCCGATGACAAGAAGACATGCATGAATGAATACAAGTGCGGGGCAAGCACATGTGCTATTCTAAATAAAGTATGTTAAATTAAATAGGACAATTCATGATGAGCAACAGTTTTGTCGAATGAAAAAATATATAACGGAATTAAAATTTAGAAAACGGTTACTGGTCATCTAGCGCAAGATGGTGTGCACCGAGGAGAAATCCAAAGGAAGGTAGAAGTAATAATATATTAATGGACTTGGAAAAAGCCTGACGGGACCGGGAATCGATCCCGGGTCTCCCAATTGCCGGTCGAGTGCTCTGTCCGTTGAGCTAACCCGGCAGAATATTTTTCGAAGACATTGCTTTGCCCACAAAGTCTCCTGAATTGGGAGACCCGGGTTCGATTCAGACTTTTTTCAAGTCCACTCTTCCTTGGGAATTAAAATTCTCTCAATTTTTATGAATTGTAAATTTATGAACTATAAAATTAAGGAAAAGTCATACAAATTTGCATATAAAGGAACTAAAGTGTTCTCAGTTGAAATGGATATTAAATTATTGAAATTTTGGAGAAATTTCTTTAGAATAATTACCTTCGTTTTATTTTAAAAGAGGATGAAATATCTATCCGCCTAATTTGAACGTTTCTCATGGAAAGTAAAGGGTAACGTAGAAATTTTATCGAATATTCCTATGAAAAAAGAGAGCTTCTTAAATGTATGAATGACGAAGAATATACTTTTGAAAAATTTAGTTTACATGGAAAAGTGAGCAATAAATTGTATTTTATTCTCACACTGCACTGTTTCTGAAGAAAAAGCATTAAGAACATGTCTAGGAACTTCCAGCGAGAAAAGAAGCTTCTACCTGAATAAAAGAACTAATTAAAGAAATGTTGAATATGTTCCAAATTTATCGTGACATTTAGGAGAATCGTGAAACTATAAAAAAAGTCGAATCCTACTGCCTTGAATTGCCCATAAGAAAGTCTTGAAATGTGGAAAGCAGACGTAAACTTTTATTGACATAATAAATTCATACATTTCTATCTCCTAGAAGCTATTGAAATGGGCAGAAATACTGTTCGATTTCATCATGGCTACTTTCATAGAACGTGACCAACCTATTTTCATTACCGTGGCGATCTAGTGGTAGGGCCTAAAATGATGTTACGGAGCAATGCATTGAGAACGGCACTGGAGCGCTGCGGTTCCTGCAATAGCCACGCTAAGGATCGCTGCACTCAACTCTTATGGCATATTTGTAGCCACTCCTGTCGAAGGCTCCCGGATAGCCAAGTGGGCAACGCGTTCAAATTCGGTGAATGCGGTCCCGGGTTCGAAACCCAGCGCGTTTACATCTACAGGGCCTATGTGCGAAATAAACAAAAAAGTTGAAGCACTTTCAACGGTAGTACAGTTGTACTTCTACTCCTGTCGAAGAAACCATTGCCGATAGAACGAACATTTTTGAAGCTCCTGAGACTCAGGCAACCCAACCAACATCTCTCGACCGTTGAGTAGTATGTACGTCACTGAAACACTGAATTCCTTTCCAAGAATTCCTCATTATGAGCATTGAGTATAACATAATCCGCGTTTCTTCCTCAACAACAAATATACAGTTCGATCCGATTTAATTGAATCGATTAAATTTTTCTTTAATTCTTGCAAAGTACTTCATTTTGTGAATATTGATTATTGACAGTAGATCTTAATTTCATTGATACAGCTAAATCAATAGCTTTTTCTGAGCAGTAGTGGCCAAATATAATCTTTCCCAAGGTTTAACCCGGTAAATCACCACGAAATTTTAATTTATGGTACAAATGCATTGAATAGATAAAAAGGTACGTTAGTTTTGGTTTCTCTATTGGTAAAAAAAATATTATTATGATGAATGAGTCTGATACGAACGTGAGTTTATAAAGGATACCTTCCTCTATTAAAATAACGCTTTACACTCTCCTTTGAACATAACGAAACCAACGCGTTTACAGGAGAAGTCGTTCCATTTGAAATATATCATAATAAAATATATTTTTTTAAATTTGATAAAAAAGCTTGAAAATATATTCTCTTTAATGATAAAACTTGATTAAAAATTATTGATAAAAACACGTTACTCCTTTCCGAGGCAACGAGTTTTCTTATACCTTAGTTACAAGCCTTCAGTAATGACGTTGTGTTCGTCCGAGCGGATTTTTAGTCTAGTATTGGTATAAAAACCCGATAAAAGAGTCGCATGTTTTGATTATTTGCTCCAAAATTGACATTAAAATAACCAAATAGAATGATTTCGTCCTGTTTGTTAACGTTTCTTGTTCGTAACCGCATATTTGGTGTAAAAAGGAGGAAACCATTCCTTGAAAATATTGCGTATGTCAGTTTTCCGAAAATTTACAAATGAATCCGAGGTTAATTAATTGGGAATAGGTTCAGTGAGCTAAATCTAAATGCATGTGCGCAGCTAGAGTTTGTTTAAAGGATGGGGTCCAAATTTCTAACTTATGCATAGAATGCACAAGATATGCACCAATCGTGATTAATATACTTAAACTTTGAACGTTGGTTTTACCATGAAATATTTTCTCCTGAATTCGGGTGCTAAAGGCAAAACTCGAGCAAACGCTAAAGGTGGTTCAACAATCCATGTATCCCCTCCTAGCTACGCTTATGTTTGTGTTTTGGATATCTTTCATTGCGCGGGGTTTTAGAGACACAAAAGAAGCATTATTGAAAGCTTTATTTAATATCGAAAACAAATACTTGAACTCCCCGCATTACTATAACTGTTTGATTACTACATGCTGATTACTAGCTATTTCTTTCAGTCACCATCCTTATCTATCACCTTGTAAACATGCTTTTAAATTTTAGAATCGAGTTTCCAAAACCGTATAAATACGTTCATAATGTTATACATACAAATTGTTTTCTTTACTTTCCCTGCCACTTTCAATTTTCCTTTGCCCATATACAAGGAATGTAATTTTCGTCTTTTTTTGCGATACGTACGACGTTTACCATGTCTAATTTGAACTTTCATGCATGAGTAAGCAGGAGTTGAATACCCACAAAAGGAAACGGAGATTCGAAAGGTTGTAAAGAACTTACCGCCAAAAAGATGAAAAGCGCCTCGCGCTGGAGAAAGGAAGAGGATATCTTGAGAGAAGTTTATCGGCAGCTGGCAAACAATAAGAACTCGGTATAAAAGAGGATTGTCTTAACGAGGAAATGCACTGCTTTGGAAGAGTGAAAGGGAAAATAAGGCAAAGGTTTGGGTCCATTGTTCCCTTATTAACTGTGTCCTTGGGTCTCACGGAACAAGTGGGTCGGAGGAGATGGGGTGAGGGATTTTTTGCGAAGAAATACACACGAGAGCGTTCCTGAGTTCATTTGCTTTCTTCCGAAGGACATAGAGAAAGGGGATAGAGAAAGAGATAACCTATTCCGTCAAGATATGTGCCTTAATTATCTCAACTAAATAAATTGATTGGCGACGTATTCCAGTTCTCTGCACTCTAAGCTTTTCATAAAGTGAGGAAAGAAAATGAACTCCTCATTAAAAATCCTCAAATCCTAGGTTCTTATTAGCTGAAACTTTAGTACTTAACATGAATTTTAAACCAATTTTCTCTAAGTTATATACTCAATATACTGATAAAACTGTTAAAATTTAAGAATAGCATGAAACCAATTCAAGAAGACGTGAATTGTTGGAAATATATGGTATCAAAGACAAAACTTAGTTATTTTCCACGAGATTAATATTCCGATCCTTGGGAATATTACTGTTATATTATTGATATTAAAATAGTATTTTCAGCCGGAAGAACGCAGTATTTCAGATTATTTATACACATGATCCTAATCGAAATCCTTCCACTTGAAACTACAGTATTTTAAGAATCTATGGTTTAACTCAGAATAAATTAGAAAAATTAATTAGATCATTAATATTTATACTAAAATTGAACTAAAGTGAAAAAGATGAAAAAAGTCACTAATAGTCTATAATTTCTTTTCATCTATATCAAATTAAAGTAAATATATACCTACATTACATTTTATATTCATTTTATGGTAATAATCAAGCACACTAATCCAGTATAGTAATTCGTTATATATGTCCTAATCTTACAAATAATTCTCAACGAAGAGCTTATGTAGAATAAAATGGGGTCAATAATATTTATTTATAATTTCGCATGTGAAGCACACAATAATGCTTCAAGCATCCCTTTTTTAAGTGGTAACTCATGTGAATAATTTTCAATGGAAACAAATTATGCAACCGCATAGGCAATATATTTATGAACAACTTTTATTCGCATGGATATGTCAAAAAATAATAGACAAGTAGTTGTAAAGGTATTTATTTATTTCAACGAAAAGCTTGAGCGATCCTATAGTTACATCATAATAGCTTATTTGCCGTATTGAATTACTATATCTGTCCAAATATCCATTTATAATAATAAAGACACGTCTGTAATTGTGTATTTGCCATCAATTTCTGGATTAGTGAATAATGAAGGTCAAAGAACGATGCAGTTATTGAACCGTGAAATTTTCACCATGCCTTACGACGATCGGGATAGGAATGGCAAAATCACTATACTAAACTAGAAATTGATAACTCTGCGGCAGTTATGTGAAAAGTTCAACGAGAAAGCAGTGACTCACATAAAGAATGCACTTTCCATCGTAATGTCCAGGAGATGCAAAGTAGCACGCAGCACTCATATGCCAATTTACGCGACAAGGTGTTGTTAACATCGATGAGAGCAGTTTGAATAATCGAAGTTCGCAAGGGTCACTGTCTCAGATTAAAGGTTTTCCACTCAAATTCTGCCCGCTTTCCAGATGTTGCTCTTGAGAAATATAACTCAGCCTCATAAAATTATAAATTACAATTACATTTATATCTTAAATTAATGTCATCACAAATAGTTTACTACTTTTGCTACTACGTTCAGCAACTAAGCGATAGCTTTCGGTATTGGAATGTATACGGAATGTTTTCTTGATGGTAATGGAAGAGTTCTGAAGTTAAAATTGAATTCTCAAAGAAGTTCTTAATGAAAGGTTTTAAATTCACGAGAAAAATTTTACTTTCCATACTTGATGTATTCCAGGTTATGAGTATCTCAGGAGAATTCAATTGGAGCTACGTTACATAAATTAGCCACCTATCAGCATAGCGAAGAAGTAAATATTTTTATTAAATTGCGACTCTTCAGAGCAACATCTTATTTTCTGTTCTGTTAGCTCTTATCCTTACTCCTATGCTTAGGAATGCATTTTTTACACATTTAAAACGTATTATGTAACTGTTTATTTGTAAAGTTGTATTTCATCAGTATTTAAACCCATGATAGTAATGGATGACTAAGGTGATGATGCTATGAAGTTGTAATTTTATGACAAATTTCATATCTTACGAACATGTACTACTAAGCTGTAATTCAATTTCATACATCAATCGCTTATACTACGGTAAAAAGTTGCAAGGAGAATCTAATTTTTCATCAAAACGAAATTTTTAAACGATGAAGTCATTTATTAAAGCCAAAGGAAAAAAATAGCGTGATCAGAGATGGGAGAATAAAACTTTGTGTTTTCCACAAGTTTATTTCAGGCGACTAGTTTCGCTAGCTTATCATAGACCTATAGCACGCTAGTATAGCTTATCATAGGCCTATAGGCCCATAGCACGCTAGCAAAACTAGTCGCTTAAAATAAGCTTGTGAAAACTGTGTATTTGTATACTCCGTTCTCTCTCGTGGCTTCTCACGTAATCACGCCTTTCCATACTTATTTCATTCCAAGCGTGATAACTTAAAAATGAAAATACAAGAAATATTTTCGGTTACTCCACCTTTACTACCAGGTTTGTCAATAAATTCAATGAAATTCTATTTTGAATGAATCGTGAAATTCTCTATCCTCCGTCCCGAGAAGTTGAGATTGGAACCATCGATATCTTCGACGTTTCCTTTTTGAGCTCCTCGAAATATCGTATCCCCTCCCACATTAACGTCCATTTCCTATCAGGACGCTTATCCTTGGAATCCAAATCGCCCACATTTCTTCCTTTCTAATCAATTTCCTGTCTTAACCCACCACGCCTAAACGCCTCTACTGCTCTCATCCCGTTAGAGGGCTTTCCACGAGATGAAATTTCATATCGAGAAGGCTTTCGGATCTTTCTCTTCGAGATTCACCCAATCACCCCCATGGGAAGTAATTTCTAAATCGATAAACCCTCCTGTTTTTACCAAATTTAATCTTTTTTTGATCAACCTCAACGCCTTTCAACACAAGTTGTGTCCTGAATCACTACCTTCGCTCGCAATTTTTACATAAAATGCGAAAATATTAGTATTTCGAATAGCGGAATAACCTATAACTCTAGCAGGAGGAGCCAAGGTTAAAAAAAGGAAAGTGACTCTAATGTTATTACGGTAAGACTCATTCATATTCAAACTATGTCTGAGAAGTTCAGGAGGAACAAGTTTGAAGAAGTTTCGTCCAATTAAATTTCACCTTTCACTAGTTCTGAAGCATTTTGGCGAAGGCTCCGCTGGTCCTTGAGTCGTAGTTTCTTCACCTCGGGCTAAAATCAAACGTTATGAAGGTTAAGATGGTGGGTGAGCGGCTTTCGCATGGGAGAGGCCTTTGGATTCCAACATATTGCGCGGACGTATGCAAATAGGGGAGTAGGCGAGAGAAATCTTTTAAAGGGGCGACGAAGGACACGGAGAATCGGTTGTGGGAGGGATTCGGAGGGAATGGAATGCGAAGAAAGGAGAAGTAAACTTCAACAGATGAATGAGAGAGAGAGCGTGCGGAGGCATTTAAAAGATGAACGGCTTTCTTTTACGTGAGAGAAAAAGAAGTTTTTCGAAAGGTTTAGCAATTAATCACATCAGAATTGAGTTTCGAAGGGAAATCATAAACTTACCGTCACAAGGACCAAGATATGAGGTAGTTTTATTGGTTTTACTCAAACGGTGGTGGTCATTTCACAAGATGCCTTCTATGAATGAAATTTTAACGTAAATAAAAGAGCCTGAGGAATAATATATATGTATAATATATCTTAATAATATTCGCTCAGTGTGGAGAGAAAAATGCGTTCCCTTATAGAGTAATTAGAAGGGTTTATGTAAAAATAAAGAAAGTTGAGGTTACCTTAAATTAGCGTAAATTTCACGAATAAACGATTACGAAAAAAGTTCACGGGATCGGGACCAGAATAGATATTTAGATTGATACTGCGTAGTGAAAGACAGTTACAGCTATGTTTATTATTTGTAAAATAAATATTACACTTTTTTTTTGGTATATTAGTAACCTATTGGAATTAGCATATCAGAAAATGATACCCAAGGATTATCTTTGCTCGCCAATCTTTTCACCTGCCTGTATAGACGCCTACTCTCTCTCTCTCTGGTTCTAGAAAGCTTAAGGAGCTAAATAACCAAGTATAAGCGATCATTTCGATAAAGCTATAATAACATGGGGGCTTTAATAAAAGTGGAAGTCGTGTGAATGCCTTCATTTTAGCAGGTTTATCTCTATAAGCGTATGTTTTAATGGTCCCGTCCTAACCATGCTCACTGAAAGCTCATTTCACCATGATTGGAAACTGTCTCCTTTTTCCTGGAAAGCAGATAATATCGAAGTCCTTGAGGAGAATATAGGTTTAAGAGTATCGTTTGAATATGCAGCTAGAAAGTCAGCTCTGCTACATTAATCATCCTCCGATAGACAGAAAGGTTTCTGTGAGAATAGATCCATTAGCTCGGAAACTCATAACTATGAAATCATGGTGCTCTCTAAGGTGACGGCTACGTAGTTAAAACCATGGAAACCTAAACATAATATTTAAGCGAGAGAGGAAAAGAAAGATTTTAATTTCTATGATGAATACGAGAACTACATCACTACCTTTTACCCCCTCCACCACATCTGTACCTCTCCCTCGCGGTCACTCGGCCCATCTTCATTATCTATGTCGCTTTCACCACTACGCGCATTTTGGCTGCGGCGAGGAAATGAAAGCGATGTGCTAGTGGACCTCCTGCCATGAGTTGAGGGCGGATGCAGAGAAAGGTGGGGTACGGGGGGAGGGAACTAAGTTGAGGAGGGGGTAGCCTTCTAAGGACTCTATCTCTAAGGAAAGAATCCAATATACATATATTCTAAGTCATTACAATCTATTAAAGGGAGAACACTAATGTGCACAATGCTTCTCAACATCTTTCTTTCTCGCCGCGCTAACATACTGGCTAAATACAAGCGTCAAACAAACCTTCACGATGTTTCCAGTTTTAGCGTAAATGAGATATTTTCTAAATTTCAAAGGAAAATGAGACAACGAAGGAGATGTGAATACTATTAATTTTAGTAAACTTCGATTACAAGAGTATTCCATTCAAATCACTCAAGCATTCAAATCTATGAAATATAGTCTTAAAGCTGGTATTATAATGTAGATACACTTAAAATGTACTTACATTAAGTGCATTTTCAAGCCCCGATATCATAATGGTTTTTAAAGTTTAAGTAAAGGTTATAGTTAATCTCCTATATATATGATGTAGTAATATGGATATTAACCATAATCTTCACCTTAACACTGTCAAACAATCTTAATACCGAGCTCTAAAGTGAACCTAAGTTTTAAGTATACACCATAATATCGGGCCTTAGAGACACAAATAGAGAAAATTATAAGGCACGTCTGCAACTTACTTACGGAAGGGAGATGCTCAAGAACAAGAATGGAAAACTCGAGAACGTGTTTCCAAATCATATTGAGGCTACCTGAAGGAAATTCCAAAACATTTTCGTTTTTTTCAACAACCGAGATATTCCTTCTTTTAAGGACTTGTTTATTTCAGGATATATTCCCCAACGGTTAAATTTGGATATAACTCTGTTAAACTGGAAAATAAATGCTAAATTATAAATGTTTCATTTTAAGGAAAATTCTTTTTTGGCTCATCCTCATTAAGTGAAATACGCTTTAATGTTATTCAGTTGAAATTTCATATTAAAAAAAGAAAAATCGTCCACTATCATCATATGAAGTCCAATATCAGGTTGTAACTAACCGCGGCAAAACTTCCTAGGGTCCAAAAAACTTAATTCACGTAATTTCATCAGAACAACTGTAACCATTAATCCTAGATATCGAAAAATTTCTGACCTTATCTTTGATGATTTCTAGAAAGATATTATTATTGTGTATTTTCTATAAATATATTAGTATTTATTGCACTCCCTTCATTTACGTAGAGTTTTTGGCAATGAATGAAATATTAATTGGATAGTTTTCGCGATATTTGGTACTAATTAATAATTAATTATACTCCGTTCCATTTGTTTAGTATTTAAAAGTCTTAATTGTATCTAATACAGGTAAAAAAGGGTGAGACCTATCGTAGTTGAGAAACGTATTTGAGGTAGAGCATCAATGAATAACTATTTACTCAACTGTTTTGAATATTCTACAACCATGAAATTAACCTATATATTATGATAACAGTACAGACAATATTGACGAATATTACAATAGTAAGTCATTCCACTCCTAGAGTTAACGAATTTACATTGTAAACGAAAATCACTCAAGTCATAATTCACTAACGTGTGTTTTAATTCAGACGCGTCCTTCCAACTCAATTAAGAGTCTTTAACGTGACTTTTCCAGGGAAACGCTCGATGACAGCCCTTTGTCCAAGTTCGTTTTAAAGTTTCCCAGGCGAGGCACTGAGCGAACACAAGTAGCTTCATCTCATTTGGTTTGAAATAAATTTCGGCTAATTTTAATTTCAAAGTTAAATCTCCATTGTTTAGGAAGTAATAAGTTGATTCTCATTCTAATTAAGAAATGCAGAATGTTCCAAATTTTGGCAGATAGATTTCGCACGGTTATTCGCCTCTAAACATGTGGGAATCGGACGAAGAAAATCACCGGTGCTTTACTGATACGCTTGTCTGCGTGAATACTTCAAAATAAACATAAAATATGAGTATATAAAACTTCGAAGTATTTGTATAACGATTTTGAAATCTGCTGTTCAGATTGAGAATACTATTGATTCTTTCTTACGATATGGCCATTATTAATGCTATTCTGAGGATAAATGTACTGTATACCGTTTATCCTTGATATAATTTACTGTGTTGAACGATCTGGAAAAAATGAAATTCAGAATATAAGATTGCGAGAGGCCGCTTAGGATTTGATAACATTTTCTAAAGAACTATGGAACGAGATAACAAGAAACCAGTTCTCCCGGATAGCCAAGTGGGCAATGCGTTCGACTTCAAGCGGTCCAGGGTTCGATTCCCGGTGGGAGCCTACGTGACCTCAGTGAAATGACCTCAGCTGTCGAAGCACTTTTAACAATACTACTACTAGAACAAGAAACCCCTTCATGGGAAGATCTACATTTCGTTTTGATGAGGAAAATGTGTTTATTTAAATTCTCCTCCGTAAACTTCATTATACGTTACCTAAGAATATTATACATATGAACCGGTATCAGTAGGATGAATTAAATATCTTCGTTCTCTCTAGAAATAATTCCACCAGGAAACCCACATCCGCACAGTTTGCGGGATAGTACGTAAAAAAATAAGTGATCATCAATCCTTTTGCCCATAGAAGCGGCGAGAAAATCAGAGAGCCATGCTGAGCGTTAGACCACATCCGGAACGGTTGATAATGCCAGCCATATTAAACCTACTTTTTTGAGCCGTTACTGTTACTAACAGCATGAGATTTCGTGATACTAACTCAGGCCGCGATTTTAGAAGAAAAGAAGATGAAACAAAATTAAGATTACCAAGAAAGTTTGTAACAGGAATTTTCCGCAGACTACAAGTGGACCTCCCAGCATTCTCTTCAGGGTCACGAACGAAGAATTAGGGAAGCGAGGATCTATTTAAGAACGCCTTTTCCAGAACAGTTCGCGTTAATACTATACAGTTAGACTTAATGGTGCCCGCATTCTCTGCCGTACTCTAGATTTGGCTTTCTCAGAAATCGTGCCCATCTATATATACAAACAATCTCCACCAAATCGGTGATACATTTTCTCTGGTTTAGTAAACAGGTGCGATCAAAAATAAATTGTATCCATGCAAGTACAGCGGCTCAATTCTCATTCAATTAAAAATCGCAAAAACGCTTATTACTTAATTATCTTCTAGTTTGACTGATGAAAATACAGCACTTCAAATACATTTATACTAATAATAATTGTAACTTTTTTCATCGCGACAAGATCTCAATCCTATCATCAACGTCATAATATAAAAATGACTTAATCAAACGCAATTATTGGCTCACAAGTCTCTTTTCATAAAAATATGCCACTCCTTTGGCAAATGTTTCGCCAATCCTATTTCGTGCTTTTTACATCTGTTAATAGTGCTCCATCTCTTCGTTTATAACCTCATATATAGGTATAGGACGCTTGAGCATTAAGGTAGAGCTCATGCGTTCGTAAGTTATTCATTTTCCCATCACCCCTCTCCTTTCAACCGAGGGGAATGAATGACAATCCTCATAAAAGAGGTGCGTGATACAGTGATCGCTTGAGCCTGTCCTGCTTATTATGTAGCCCTAACGCCCCCTCCAACTCGGGATCCATATCAATGATCATCGAAACAATAAACCACAAGGACACATTCTTCCGGTCGCCTGACACACTCAGCCTCCGCTACGTTCGAGCTCAACAGGTTTTTTTTTTCGACGAAGAGAAAATCTCTCCCGAAACTTTAACGTCGCAACTTCACTACCACCTGTGGGAGCGCCCATACAAAGACACCCTCGGTTCTTTCACATGCTCACTCTGAGATGAACTCTCCTCCTTACAAACAGCATCACTTTCCCTCATTTCTCCTCGTCTTCAAAGCGCCCTTCTCTCTCACTACTCTTACATTTCAACATTCACTGAAACTCGTCCAAACGTTCACTTTCTACCGGCTAACCAAAGAGGACTGGATCTTCTCTCTAAAGCTGTGTCATACACGGTAATACCTTACAACTGCTTGTTAAAGTCGTAATTCCGAATGCTACGTACACAGATAAACGATCCAGGTTCTGAATCAACAGCGATAAATCTTGAGAAAATTTAAAATTAGGTAAGCAAGCTGTCGTATTGCAAGTGGAGTAACTTTGGGAATTTTTTCTTGCCTTATTATTATTTGGCTCTTTCCGTTTGCGCCGCGTCAGGCAGGTAATATCACAAAAGTACCCTTTATCCCAAACTGCTTTCATAAATGTAAACATGGAAACTGAGGCAGGTGGAATGTAACGCGCAGGGAACAGAAGAGGTAAATACATGGGAGACAGCTCGAAATACTCGAAGGTAATTTAAACTCAGCTGACTTGAATAGACAATAGATTTGAAGATGACGCTCATGCGTCGAAACTAGTCGTGGTATTTTGGTTTGTGCGCGTGGTATTTTTGCAAGCATGTCTCTATATTAAAAGTATCTTTAAATTAGGATCTAGTTTCCTAGTGAAGAGTAGTTTCTGTTTTTATTCTCCTACTTGAATGAGAATGAAAAAAGCCGAAGACGAGATGAGAGACCAGTACCAGTAACGGGGATGCTGCGTTGGTTTTGGTACGGAAACGGAATGAATTGAAGTCAAACGACTTACATTACACGAACACATAGCGTGATGTAATTGGAAGGGATAGTAAGAAGATAAGTTCTTCGATGGAAGTGAATGGCAAATATAAGATAATTACATGCAAGTAGATATGTTATACGTTTGAATTAAAGAAATAAATAATACTCAGATGTGTTTGAAGAAGAATCGAGAGATTTATCTAATTTTCAAGGTGAGAATTAATGTGATTGGACACGCCTAAACTTTAAACTGTTGCTTCAAAAAGCTCAAATCCAAAACCAAAATTTATTTTTAATAACAAATGAGCACTGAGCTTCCGTAGGAACCCCACAATGTCACGATACGTGTACCTATAAAATTGATATTCACCAACTCACCCCAATACCTAACTACAACATTTTTAAGACTATTATTACTTACTAAGAAATTTTTGACACATTTCGTAAACCACGGCATTTTAACAGCCGACCATTAAAATCTATAATCTTATTTAAATTTATGATATGTGATGGTTAAACAAATCAGTTTCAACGACACGATAAAAAGAATCCCAACTTTCAACATAAACTGCTCCATCCTGTTTCCCTTTTCTCCTCTTGCAAAAGACGATGCGACAGCTAAGAGAGGTATTCACTGGGACATTCTTCAATTGGAATTCGCTCTAAAGATAATCTAAGAATTGAGCGTCGGACTTGGTACACGCACTCGTTTTCTGGGCCAGAAAATTCCACAGATAAAAATCTCTAAAGAAAACAGAGAAAATAAACAAAGCGAATTCTTTAGCTAATGTCTCCCGCTTTCACATTCTCAACACATGTAGCCGGTATGAACATTTGAACTATAGTTATCTAAGCTAACATCAATGAAAAGACAGCCTCCGAGGCGACGCAATTTGAAGAAACTTTCCTCTTTCTTAGCCATGAACGGTAATTTAGAATCAATTCGTATATGATACTACTGTTTAAACATTTCTGTAGCTACAGGAAAAACGGGGATGAAAAAAGTCCTGGTCCTGTGAGAATTTTTTCGAGTTCCTTTTCGTTTGGAAAGTTATCTGGTGCCCAAATTAACCATGTAAAAAACTTGTAATAGATAAAAATAATGCATAAATGTTCGTATAAGTAAGCTGTGAATAGGGAGAAAATTAAAGAAATGTGTCTCATTTGCCCTTATGTTGTAAGAATAACATAGCAAGAAATCTAAATCTGCGGAATTCATTCATTTGAAAAGATAATTAAAGTTATCTCCAATCTATTATTTTATTTAAGCATGATAAGTTAAGAATAAAGTAAATATTTACCTTCGATTTGATTATAACAATCATTGTATAATTTTTATGAATAGTATGGCAGTTATTAATATTAAGGCTAATTGAAAATATGAGTTGAGTATGTACTAGAATATGGATTGTTATCAAAAATTATTTTAGGATGAATTTAGATAGAATGAAAAGGGCATTTTTGCTTGAACTCATGCTCTTATTTAACAACATCATTAGAAATGAATTTTGAAGTTTCAATAGAGCTTCATGACCTGCATTAATTTCTTTTTCTTCTTAAAGCGAAGATAAGAGATGGTCTGCTGCAGAAAAGATTATTACTCAGCAGATTCTTTTAAGCTGCTTCATCCGTTTCGAAATTCGAAAAATTTTCGCGATATCGAAAAAAGTATGGGCTTTCTTCCGTCTTCCTGATGTCTCTGCTCACATGGATGAAACTCGTTCTCCGAGGCAATTAGCCGACAAACCTCAATTAGATGTTGAGAGACTAATACATCGAGAGGCCATTGGGAGAAATACTCGCGACTCCGATATTGTTGAGAGAGCACACATCCCGTGTCACTTTAGAAATGCGACGTGACACAAAAACAATCAAACGCGCATCTACGCGAATCACCCCACAATGTATACCCGCATTTAGAGACAAAGATATTTCATCGAAATCCTAGCATTTTCTATGAACTTAAAGTTGCATGAGCTAAAATTAAAATTCCAATTGAAATGTTCGTTATGACCACAATGGAGAGAATGAAAGATAAGAAACACTGCACCAATACCTTTATTCCCGTAAACATTTCACATTCACTATTTCAGCTAAAGTTGAGGGGAAACATACATTTATTATGTGTGAATATTCTCTCAGGAATATCAAAACTAAATTCTGAAAGTTGATGCTGATAACTAGGCGGCTTGCAAACTTCTTAGAGAGTTTAAAAATCTTACACTGAATAAAAATCAAAATGAGGATGCGTCTATATTTTTATGGTAATCAAGTACTTTCCGGTAACAAACTAGTATCAACTTCTAGCCAAGAGTATTGCTGCTAACTTGATTTCCAAAAGTTCTGAGCGATTCTTGTCGATGTATACATTATCATAGTGTCCCTTGTCATGGATATCTGTCACACATATTCATGATCAATTAAGCGGAGCCAGAGCTCACATTTAAATTCTAAGAGAGTGTCCAAGCTATACCATAACTGCAACCCTTTTATGTTAACAAGCATTTCTCAACGAAGACGGAATAGTTACTTTATCGCAAGACCAAGATAAAAAAACTTACAGACTCATTGCGCTGCTTAAATTCTGAATGCAGTATGATTTGGTCCTTGATTTTCCTTGATATGGAAATATTCAAATATTGTCCTTAAAAATAGTTTAAGCATTGAATTTAATACTGCATTGAACTGGCAAAGTACAGCTATAAAAATAGCAACAATAAAATTATAATTCCATCAATATCCCCAATTATTTTTTTCCTAATCTTATTCTAGTTTGAATAATTAAAGGTCCACTCTTTACCGAATGTGTGTAAAGTAATTCTGAAAGTTTTTTTTAAGCAGGAGAAAACATATAAGAAATTCAGATGAAAAAACACCCTAATATCAATGCAGATTTAGGTTAATTAATTTCATGTTACACTTTAAATCATAGCTGACCATCTCTTTAATGGTCGTTAATTCGATAAAAATTTTTCTATTGAAACAAAGGAAATTCTTATTAGTTATCACAAATGCGGATCAATTAATGCAATTGATGTTTAATTAACGTAATTAATTTAAGAGTACTAGCATTTTAAAAGTGCTTCGATAGCTGAGTTCTTCGCACATATGGGCCTTTAGCGGGAACCAAGCCCAGAACCGCTTTCATCAAAGGCGAACGCGCTACCCACTTGACCCCTTTACTGAAGTGTATTTGTGATGATTGAGTATGAATTTTCTTTGTTTCACTGGCAAATGATTCATTGAATTAATTTAAAATTGTTATTCCTTAGATTTTTATTAAATTGGATAATGTTTTATTGATAAATTATTAATTGTTAGATGGTTAGCTATGATTGCAAGTGTAACTTGAAATTAATTCGCAAAATCTGCATTACTGTTAAAGCCATTTTTCCATTTACATTTAATATACTTTTTTAAATGACTATTGCAGTCTTCAATTCCGCTTAATTAATATTAAAACAAAGGCCATCTTCTCTATGGTTCCTTCAGGTTTTTTCCCTATGGTTTATGGTTTCATTAGTTTCGACTTCGTTAAATTCCCATGTCTTGACAGACGGTCGCCCTGAAAGCGAAACGAGCCTTAACTCGCAACCTTTCCCTTCCAACTCGGCCATTGAAGTCTCCGTAGAATCATGGAATCTGTTGCGCATGCGTCTGTTTCTAAAAGGCGATCACCGATTCCTAATGATTTCATCCCGACATGGGTGAGTTACCGTTAAATTCTCTTCCTATTGAAACTTGGCTCGCTTCCGTTCGCTGCTCAGTAGCGTGAATTTTCTTTCTAGAGGCGAAAGCACTTTTCTTGTAAGAACGAGCAACAAACAAAAATATGGGCAACTCAACCATTTGGCCCCAGACATTTACTTCCTCGAATTCCAGATTGTACGCTAATGATTGAAATGTTTCCGGAAATTATAAGGACCTCTTCATTTCCATGTTCATAATCATGAAAAGTGATATTTTTAGATTACACAACTTGGGTTGTTACATGAGCTTTTTCATGACTTTGAGAATTCAAGGCTCTTCTTTTTGACAATTAGCAGCTACATCGAAATAAGACGGTCACTATCCCTTGCACATAATAACCTCCCTTAGCTTCCTAAAAATGTGTATTCCAAAGACTCTGAACCACAGGAAAAAAGCAATTTTCATTACATATATCTAGGTTTCATCCATTATTCCATCCCGTCATCTAGATTCCTATCCTGTCTTTAATTTTCAACACTCATAAGCTATAAAGTCTAACATGGGTTTTATTGATTGGAAACGAAGATGAGTGTAGTTAAGGAATGAAGAGATTATCTTCAGATACATGAGTAAGTCGCAACGGTTTGAAATGGACAGGATATTGCAACATTATTTGAATTTCAACATTTTTAGGAGCATCCTAGCAATATTGCAGACTCAATACAACTAAAACTGGATATAAAATAAGAATATGATTCTTTTGATTCTAATAATCCGATTCGTTTGGATAACAGAACTAAAATAAACAGTCTAAACCGAATAACCTGAATATCTTGTATGTTCTTATTTATATATTTACATAAAATATGCTGATTAAGTCTAACAGACATATTCATAATATCTAGGGAAAAAGGGAGACCACTTCATCTCCTTTAAATAGCCAGAGTCTCAATTTCCACAATTATAAACCTCATGTTACTATGCGCTTCATTAAGACAGCGCTATTGAGTTTTCTCCATTTAAAGTAGCGGAACACAGATGCGAATGCATCCCTATTGTCAATCCGTTACGGTGAAGACTGAAACCGATCAATTGTCACAATAAAAATAGTAAACGTTTTCCTCCACCGATGAAAATATTGATCGCATCCCTCTATGTTTCTTTCTATTTGAATACAATTTAAAGCACACAAATTATTGTCAGGGACGAATTTCGAAACTCGGACAAAGGACACACCTAAGTTTAGGAAAAATATGTACAGATGAAATGCACCAAAAATTCTGTGTCATTTCGAGGGAGGATTCCTTAGGTGAGGAAAAAGTGAAACTGCCAAGCGGTTGAAGGCGGAAGTTGGCAGAATGGAGTGTTTAAGGATGCGTAAAAAAGTTCACGGAGTTTTTTTCGGAGAGGACCGCTTCATCTTGAAAATTAGCGCAAAATTATAACTCTCATTAAAGGGAGCCACGCCGCAGTTGTAGGGAGAATAAGGGGAAGAGTCAAATGGGAGAATGGTGAAATAGGTGGGAATAAAATGGTGGAGAGTTAAAAGGAAGTTCTACGGAGATGGACGATCCACGTGCGTTGCCCTCTTTTCTACGCTTTTTGGTCCACCGACTCTCCTTAAATTGGAAATACGGTACGACGGCTCCCGCTGGGCTTTGCTTAAGCAGCGCTCAACGGAGACTTATTACTCTTCATTTTTGCTCTGTTGGCAATGACAGGTTGCCGATAGCATGGCTGCGAAGATTCACGGATCATAATCGGCGACGGAGTGTGCCGAGTTCGATGAACTATCACCTTTTCGATCGAGGAAGGAGTTTTGCTCCGGAAGTGGGGAATAACGCCGGACTCCGGGTTTACAGGGACCACTCAGAGGGTAGAGGTATTTGAGCTGTCTTTTCCGTAAGCTTAGGGGCAGTCGGGAAAATGAGGAGAAAGCAAGGTTTATGCCACCTATACGTGCTAAAAATGAAACGCATGAAGCACCAAAGACAAATGCTACTTTTGCAATTAACACCATACAAGCATCAAAGGATGAACTTTCGTTTCTCTTCCGGTAGTTCATAATGCGAATATATGCGAAGAATGAGTTTACGATATTGAGTATTCAGAAATATCTCAGTAACGGGTTCCTGACCCATAGTGAATGAACGAAAAATCGACAAAATAGTAGACATATTGTTATCCGTTACATACTGTTTCCGTTGAACATTTTAGTAAATGAGCTAACAGAGAATCCTTCGTGCATATTTAATATAAGTACATATACTTGTGATAATAATGTTTGAAATGATAAAAACTTGATCCATTCGTTGATAATATGTAAAGTAAATATTCATTTTAATTATAGATATTATTTAAAATCGATCATTCAAGGATTTAGGGCCGCGATGAAGATTGTTTTCGAATGGAAAGGCACTGTTTCTATAAACTCTTGCCTTTTTTGTCAGGTAACAAAAGTAATTAAACCATTTGAAGAAAAATATAGACCAAAGAATAACAGGTGTATAATATACAAATATATAGACGAGCACGGTCTAATACGAGCCTCCGAAATTTCATATAAAAGTCCGGATTTTCATGGATAGATGTTATGTAATGAATTAATCTGTATGTGCCCCTTTGAAATGAACATGAGAAATTTCCCGTTAAGGTCCCGAAAGCTTGCTAGAATTACAATTACGGAAAAATCTGTAATCATCTTAACAGATGAAAAGGGAAATATGTTAAATACCAGTACCATTAATATTGCTCAAATGAAAATTCAAATAACTCTCTTTATGTGGTTAATCGTCAAACATTACCGTTAACCAGTCGACCTATGATCACAATAAAATCCCTGTCTATAACGAATTTTGCCCGAAATCCAGTTGGAACCTCATTCCAACTACTATTACCTACTAATAATTAGGAGTGGAATGAAGCTCACAAGGCTGAAGAGTGAGGTAGTTTTCCTCTCTGAGCCAAAATGGTATAACGGAACAAGTCCACGAAATTGAAGCAAAATGACTCTACGAGTAACACTTTTCGTAGGACTCCACAAGGAGGAAAAATAACTAATTCTATTAATCAGCATCATTTTTAACTCTGTAGCTTTCACATCATCATAGCCATGAAGAAAACTGAGACAAGAGTAAATGAAAGATATATTTTTTCTGTCTTGTGCCAAAAGAGAAGTAAAAAATATCCCATTCTTCAAAATTTCGTATTTCGCAGGACCCAAATACCTACAAACCTAAAAAGCAGAGACGTAGTTTCAATGCAGATTTACTTCTAAAAATAAGGATATATTTTTGAGCTTCGTAGATCTTATGGGATCAGGTATAGAATTAGTCATCAATTCCAGATATAAAACATAAATGGTGAGCTGCTGTAATATACAATCGCTTCTCAAGAGACAGCCCCTTTCGTTTTTTCATACGATATAAAGAAATATTTTTAGGCTAAAAAAATATAATATGGTATCTTTCAATATCAGCGACTACGCTCTAATCACGATAGTAGTTATACACTGATCGGTTTCAAAGTTTCTGCAACAAAAAATCTTTTGCACTAACCTTGGAAAACATCACGAATTTTATACCGAAACAAGACAAACCATCAGAAAAGAAGAAGGGTTTTCAACTCAGAAAAATAAATATAATTATATATTGAAGCTTCCGCTTCCCCTATACAAAGATCGATTGTTCTCGGAAATTTAGAAACAAGAGGCGCGCAACTTATTCTTCGGCGTATACTTAACGTTACCAAAGGCGACCACAAACCGAGAGTCGCTTGGAAATCAACGGAATGATTCCTCGGGGATGCAAGGTGGGATATTCTATTGTGATACACACAATAGGAAAAAGTGAAAACCTGTTTATCGTGAGTTATTTACACGGGGGGCACGAACCCAACTTAAGCTGGGAATTTCTGTCGGCACATCCATTCTTATTTAATTTCGCATTGAAACGAAATTTAGCGGTAAATATGATGTTTATAATTTTATTTCAAAGCATTATAAGGATAATTTCCAAAACGGGTACTTCCACATCAGGTCAACTTCTATAAATGTTAATTTGAGAACCTTTTAAAGTGCTACATTACCATGCCATGTAGGAACGAACACTTATTCGTCTATTTAGCTGCCTTGTTTAAATTGCCGTTATAACGCATTACGACAGTTCTCGTAGAATAAATCTAAGCTGAAAGCTGCCACAAAACTGCATCTTTAATACAATTTTTGTTCCGAAAAAACTCTGCAGTTGCCACAAATTAAACCCTGGTGAGAAAGCTGGTTTTCCTTTCTTCTCTCCTGCCTCCAAATTTAGAGCATTACTTTTATTCTTTACCCCTTTCAGTGCAGGAATTTTGTTGTGTTAATAGTTCACATAACTCATGAATGATAACTATTAAGTGTGATTCCTACTAATAGAAACAGATGGTATGTACATACTAATATTAAACTATCACCTCTTTATACCTTTTCAGAATTACTTTTTGTCCATCCAACGAGGGACACATGTGCCAATACAGCATAAGACGTGACGACACAAATATGTTGAATATCATTTGCATCCCCACTATTTATAGTCCATTTATTCCTTTAGTGTTTTGGGATGTTTTCCCACTCTTCTTGTGTGTGCATTTCCCGACATCGCTGATTCTCCATATTCCTTCCGTTGAGGGTATCCCCCGCCCCCACACAACCCAAATCTTTGTGTTTTTCTATATATAATTATCTAGCTGTATGTATTAGTTCTTATTAATCAACTAGACTGCCTACTTCTTTGTAACTACCGTTTGTACCTATTTTCCTGAATCAATTTTGCCGGTTTGTTAGGATGTATTGATTTTTCTAGATTTAAGTTAACTGTAGTCGATTGTTTTTCGTTATTATTGTATTATTATTATTAAGAAATGATATCTCCAGAGGTTAGGCGGAAGAGAGGTCATTTTGGTCTAACCTCACCGAAAGAGTAAAATAATAATAATAACAGTGTAGGTTTAACATAGCAGACAGACATGTAGTTACGTAGTCGACTCAGTTGAATATCTCGGTATCTCCCTTACGAATTACTTAAACTGGAGCATACATATTTGAAAAATATGCGGTATAGCAATTAAAAAGCTCGGTTTTATACAGCGCGTAGGTAGATGCGATGAAAAAGGTTGGAGAGCGATGTTATTTCACCTTAGTTAGGACTCATCTGGAGTACATGGGACCCGGCGGATAAAACGAATGATCGCGAACTCGAGAAAGTACTGCGCAAGGCGATAGGATTTGTTAAAAAGCAAGCGGTACGCAAACGCTCTCAGACGAAGGTTGGGAATCCTTGAAATAAAGGAGATTAGAAGCTAGACTGCGATTGCTTGCTAAATTTAGAGAAAGTACATTTGTAAAAGACGTAAATGGTATTACTCGACCCCCCTGCTACTTCGACAATGAGCTTAAAATGAGAGAAATTGATGCGAGGAAAAGTTGTTTTAGGGTCTCATTCTTTCCGCGAACGATACGCGATAACAATAAGCTGAAGAGGTAACTCGAACGTTTGGTGTTTATACCCCCTGCTACACGCCGAAAGGCGGCTTGCAGGACATTTCTGTAGGTGTAGACAGACATTCCTACATTTACGCCCACACGAAGGCGTCTCTCCGTTTGTTGTTAACAAATCCGTCCTTGGAAAAGCCAAACAAACAGCCTGACTTCTGATCCAATGGGATTTCACGACGTGGTTATCGCTTAGTAAATAAAGCATTTTGCAGCCTTAGCACGACATCTTGTTTACCATACGATTTTAGCCGGTGACTCTTTTTTCGGAGCCATCGCGGCTAAGGACGCTACATCCTAACGACCTCTCCTCACTGCTACAACTCCTGAGGAAGTGTTTTGACCATGCGGTGTGATGAGCGACACTTTGATAGCAGTCGATAAGTCTTTATAGCCCGCGGCGTCTTTGCGTGACTCTTCCGGCGTGCCCGTGCCTTCCCGCCGTCATCCTAGACAGCACTTTCGCGTCGCGTGGAGACATTTAGCGTGAAAGCGATCAAAATGCGAAATGGAAAACGTCTGAAATGCGATTTTAAGGGAAAAAAAATCCCACGCTTCGCGGATGAAAGTGGGCTGCGAGGCTTAAGTGAGAGAGTGAGACGGCACAAACAATATGCGCTCGTTCATTCGGAGAAATACACAGAGAAAACACTGTGTGAAACCGACCTTCTCTCCGCGAGGAAAAACTGCGAAAAGTATACCATTAATCGAGGATTTTTCGCTGATTTCATGGGCTCCCCCAATGCCCGCGGGCTGAGTGAATACGGCTCCAAGTCAACGCGAGTCGTTATTACATCCCGTCGCGCCATTCCTTTCTTTTTGGGGGACTACTTAAGCGTAAGTTGATTATGATGCTCAAAGTCTCATTAGAATTCCATTACTCGATTTAGTTAGCTGGCAAATTTCGAACGGATAACCAATATTTCCCTGATAGGAAATATTACTGATAACCAATATTTCCCTGGTAGGAACTGAAAAAATGTGTTCAAAGAAATGTTCTTTTTAAGATAAATTTTATTAAGTACGAGTATTCTCTATCATGGAAGCACAGTTTTCAACATTTGAAAGTAAGACAAATGGTTGAAAGTTATAGATATTGACTGGATTTCTGGAAGTGAGTACCAAGAGGAATCAAATGCATAAATACTAAAAAATGTATTAATGCATAAATACTGAAAATTAAACTTTGAAACTAATCCTTTAATCAATTTTATGTTTTATTTGTGGAATGCTTTAAGTCTTCCATTTGAAGAAATTTTTGAAAGCATAGCAGTTGAAATGATACTGGTTGTCTCTCATTTTTTAGTAATTTCTTCCTTTTTTGTAATTATTAATCGAATTTTGTAATTATTTTCATCGAATTTAATTTGTATTCATTATATCCTTATCTGATAAATCCTCTCATTTCAAAATTAGGTTCAACTTAAGGAACTAATCCTATCAACAGCAACAAAAAAAAAGAATTGCAATATACAGGTGATTTCACTATTGAGAACGTATTTTCAGTGTAGGCGACTAAAATATCGAGAAAAATAACGGAATGCTGTTTCTAAAGACGCAATAATTTCACCTTTTGGGATTAATTTGGAAATGTTTGTCCCTTTCACGCAAAAATAAATCATTAGTAAATTGGGTTTACCTGCAGATACTTGAAGCATTATTAAGACCTAGAAACGTTAAATTTATTCCGAAACAACATGTCATTCGCTATGAAAAAGATATTTTAAGGAATTCCACATTTGAAAAAATTACGACGAGTTCATGGAATCTTATATTTACAATAATTCAGTTTCATCAGTTTAAAATTCAGTGGGAGGGCTAATGTAGTTTAGCCGACCAAAAGACTGTTTGAAAGCTAAAACAATATTAATGTATTGATTGTAATTTTCTTACATACCTAGCTTGCTTTAAAATAATTCTTTCAAACATTCGATCGAAAAATTATCTAATTTCAAACGACCTTCGAGATTTTTATTTACAGAAAAAAATAATAATGTATTCTAATGTTTACTTGCTTTCAGGCCATTAAATTTTAAGTAAATCATTACTTAGAGATGCTAGAATTTTATTTTAATACGTTACGCCATAAAATTTACTTTTTCTTTAGAATTTAAATACTTTGACACGTTAATTATTTGAGCATATGAGAATAATAAATCAGGAATGAACCTGAAGAGAGTCCTGATGAATGGTTGAAATTTTCAAATAAAGAATAGAAAGCTTTTCAAATCACGAAAAATATCTCTCACCGCAATAAAAAACAGAAACAGCCATGGAAACATAGAACATAAAATTATGAAAAAATATTCAGAGAAAAATAGTGATTAATCTCCAATGCCTGAAGGTAACAAATTTAATAATGAATAACATGCTTCGATGTATCTATTGACTTTACGGGTAAATTATCATTCCCCGTTCTTGTGTGCAGTGAATCTAAAGCTACAACCAGTAAGCCACCTTTTGGCGTAGGTGGGGCAGCATGAACCGTTTAGTGACTAAAAATAGTTCATTACCTGCGTTATCTACAGCTACCTTATCTATTAATTAACCTGCTAATTCCTCTTCCTTCTAATAAAGGTCGTCATTCTTTGCCTTAAAATATTCCACGAATAAAAGGTAAAATTGATTAAAGGAATAGCAATGTTAAACTTTCAATATTTATTCATTAATAAATTCTTGGCACTTGCTTCCTTTTGGTGATCACTTCAAGAAACCCAGTCAATCTATATATTTCAACCAGAATTCGTCTTATTTTCAAATGTTAAAAATTGTGCTGTCATGATAGAGAATACTTTATGAAATTTATCGTCAAAGGAATCTTTTTTGAGCACATTTTTTCAGCTCCTAACATATTTACGTAAATTAAATATATACTACGCGCTGATTTTTTTCTCTCTATCTCTACAACTCTTTCTCTCTTATAGGTGTTCTATTTCCGTCTCCCTCACTCGGTCCGTTACGGTACCGCGAAAACATCACGAATAGTTCCGTTCTTTTTCGATGTGGGAACCTAACCCATTTCTCTCGTTCACTACCCTCTTCCAAGTTTCTCAAGAACGCAAACCTCGCAAAAGGAGAGAATTCCATGAGCAGAATAATTGGATGGTGTCTAAGGGTGAAGGATTGCGGCACAATGCCAATGGCACGTCCCGTGGCGCAGGACCTCGCCTTCCACTTTGGGCCAAGGTTCGTTTGGAGAGGGGTGTGCGAGGAAGAGAACTTGGCCAAAGGTCGCTATTGCTTGCGTTCAGAATTTCTCGATCCGTGAAGAACAGTCCAAAGCGTCGGATCTCTGCGAAGATCGCTCTTTGTGAAGCCTCGCGTGCCAAGGAGTGTCGAAAATATTAGTTTCCAAAGCAGCTGCTACCATTATCTTCACACTCAAATGACTCAATACCTTGTATCTAGAGGGTAATCTCTTTCAATTTCAATTGAAACACCATTTTCTCAGGGTATTGTTTGATGGTGTTAAAATAGACATCAGAATTTCGGAAAACATATACTAATAGTACCCGATTCTTTCTACACAATTAAAGTGGGATTAAGTTTTTTAAAATGACCTGGAAAATCGCTCAAAACTAAACAGGGATAAATGTGCAATCTTTATGAATCTCGCACTCCTTGAAATGTAATGACTAGATGTGACTACATTGAGAGTCATATCGTATATAATTGACAGATAGCTCATTAAATTCTTATGGACCTCTACCAAAGCAACTAATCTTAGCTTTTCAATGTCAGTAGTTATAACTAAGAAACTCAGTAGAAATTTCAGACTTCCTATTTCTTTGCGGCAATGGTGATGATAATCACTGAAAAATAACTTCTATTTCAAAACTCTCAAGCTAAGAATAAAATTTTACTCTTTCACTACTGCATGAGATCCTGATAAAATATCTGCTGAAAAATATTATTATCATCTGTTGTAAATTAGTACCTCTCTGAAGCAGTGACAGGTTTAACCATGACAATTTTATGTCACGGTCAGAATATAAAAATAACGAAAAGCAACTTTGACAATAGAGTCGTGAAATGCCTGAATGAAGAATTTTAATGTCATATTAAGAAAGACTAACTTTCCATCAATAGCAATACACTCTATATAATAATAATACATTTATAGTAATAATAATACACTTTTACGAATAAGCCGACCTAAGAAAAAGAAACGAAAAATATTACTTCATTATAATATTCTATTGAATTCTGAAATTGACATAAATGATAGTAATGCACGGCGGCCTAGGTGGTAGGGGTTTGCGTTCTTAACAGCACCGAGATCCTAGATCAGGCATAGGTGTTTATGTTCGTTTGTTGTTAATTTCCTCATCGTGTTTAGCCAACTACGGCATTTGATAAGCCATAGGTAAATATGCTCCATTGCTTATATACACAGGTAAATAGACAAATGACTCTTGTTAAATAATTCTAAAATATATAAGCTCTAATTAACTTTAAATCGACGTAAAATATTTTAACATACGCAACATTAACAATTTTAATCCACCAGATATCTCCTTTCTGATTTCACTTACTAATTTTCATCACTAAATGAATCGGATTTTCTTTCGCTATAGCATCCCAGTTTAAAAAGCTACAAAAGCGCGTTCGCCAACATTTAACAAGGCAATAAAAATGCGCCGAGTGGTTCAAAACGACTTTCCGATATCTCCGATTAAAAGGAGCATATTCGGCAAAAATACTTAAATCCGAAAAGTGTTCCCGCAAAAAGATAAATCCGACTTCTTAGGGAAGAAACGTAATAAATGAAGTAGAAAAGAGTCAACGATGCACACCGTGAGATTTTGACTCATGATTTCTTAACTTGGCGCACTTTTTTACACAATCTCCTTCTTATGGCAAGCCTTACGATTTTTCACCATCTTTAGGAATTCACCAACGGAATCACTCTAAAAAATTTTTCTTAAGGGAATATCCACTCGTCTGTAAACAGCAAAAACCACTTAGTAAAAAGCAGCGCTCGGCTCGTTCTTCCTTGATCTAATTACAAGTGACAGTTCGTTTACGTTTGCATTTCATTTCCAGCGTTCTCCTTCTGATATCCCTCGACACTCCGACGCCCTTGATCTCAATCGTCGCAGCTTCTGTCTCCAGCGTCTCCTTTAAATTCCGATCACCCGCTGCCCGTCCCAATAAATACCTCCGATTCATCCACCTTCAGATGCACAATCACTAACTTCCGCCTTCTTCTTCCGCTTCGCGTCAATTTCAATTGGATACTTTACGACTTTCTCCGAGTTTTCTCCTAGAGACGCACCGTGAGCTTACGTGGTACAGAGACACACTTGCGGGTGAAGATTGGAGATTTCTAAAACAAGTGTAACCAAAGTCACTTGCCTCCGCAATGCATTATGTAATGAGCTTCTTAAACGATCTTTTAAATATTCCACGAAGTCGGTTGAAGATCCTGAACTTTCTTGAAAGACAAGCCAACCGTTGCATGAGATTTCTTCCAAATATTTCTTCCTGCATACTCTTTCCGGTTTTGTCTTGCGGAACGACATCATGTTATGCAAGCTAAAAAATCATGATATGGAATAAGAATTGGTAAGCAAATTTGCAACAATTTCTACATAAATCTTAGAATATTATTAACATTTTATCTTTACACGCACTTGTACCAGAATACTATAACGAACCATACTTAAGTTGTTGCCAGTAAAATAAAAGAGAGAAATAGAATAATATAAGTTTCCAATTATGGTTGAGTTGGTTGCAGTTTAAAAGGAGATCAACAACGATGGCATTGTTAATCGTTAATTAATAAATGTTACTTAAATATAAAAATCATAATAATGTTGAGTTATTTAAACTGAAACGGATAGAATAATATATAGAAAAGTAAACATATTACTAAAAATAAAAATCATAATAATAACGAAGTATGTAATAGTTCTTATGAGATGATGGCTCAACTGCAGTTTGTAACTTCGTGAAAATTATTGAAGGGGTTAACTTTCTACGTATATGCCATGGCAACATTGAGCCTAGCTTACACACCTTGATCAACTCGAAAATTTTACGTTTGATTAATCGAAAAAATTATTCTATTCCTTACGTTAATTCTAGTTTCCATATTTCCACCAAATTCTTCTGCTCCAAATATGATTAACATGAAACATCGAAAAAGCTATCAATCAGCAGCACTAAAAATTGTATGAATGTACATACCTCTGGTCATCTCAACGGAGAGAATTATCTTCCGTCTTCGTCTTTGCGGAAAACCTCACTGATACAAAAACTCTCTTTCATGTGTACCTAATATCGGAAAGAGTTTCGGTTCGCAATTTTCACCTTAACAGTTATTGCCACCTCAACCAATACTCCTACTCAAAAGCGTGACGCCTTCATACACGTCACAGGCTCTCCTCCGCTGCTCTGACCTGTGGTAAACTTGGCTGAAGATGGAGGTGAGTGTATGGGTCACCACCTACTATCAATTTCTCGCCAGTAATTCGAAAGAGCTTTGAAAGGAGCAGCCGGTCCACGAGGTTCTTCACCAACGAAAACAAAACCCTCATTAACATCGATAAGATTAGAATCGAAAGTCGAATTTTTAAATCACTTTGGGAAAATTCTGCGATAGATATGTGCTTCATCAGGTATTGGCAAGATCAATATATAGAAGGGAAAACTCATTACGAAAAATCCAATCGAAACAGAGTTCACGGACATAGCGAACAAAGAAGAGATATAAGAAAAGAACTGCAAGATAAGATGCAAAAAATAAAGGGCTGGACACCTTAATAAACCCATTTTAATCATGATCTCAATTTTTACAATATTTAAACATTCCCTTCTAAAAATTCTTTCATTATCCATTCCGCGGACCCATTCAGGAAGACTACTGACTTCCATCACTCATTAATGACTTCTTACAGAATTTCGTTGCGCGCTTCTCAATTCTTAAATTAAAATTTTGTCTTGTAACATAATTATAGTGAAAAAAAAACAATTATTTGGACTGAAAATTTTAATAATGATATACCATAAGAAAACTCTCTGGTGGTGTAGTATATGGCGTACCACCAGGTTAAGGCCAAAACCATTGACGTTATAATTATGGTGGTTACAAGTTAATGTTAAATCCTCATATAAATAAGTTGGCAATCTTTTGTGTAACATTTTGTGAACTAATTGTAAGACGATGAAATTCTCTCTTCCACAGAAATCCACCATAAGGGCATTTAGCATGAATTTAATTGGACTATTTAATTGAAATTTTCCACATCGTAGTATAACTCTCACTGTTATATTTTGTAACTTCTGCAGTTTTTTTTTATTTCTTTATTACAGATCCCATATAACACAGCGGAGCAGTAGTCAAAATGAGGGGAAATGATTGTGATGAGGGGAATGACCTACAATTACATATATATTCAGCAAGCCGCCTTCCGGCGTTTGGCGGAGAGTCATGCACCATGACTCTACTTCCCTAATCGATTACTTTCGCATAGCTTTTACGGAAATTATTAATTCTTGAAGGGACTACTTGTGCCATCTATTTATCTGATTTTTCTCGTACAATCAGAATGGTCTATATAACAGAGAGGATGCATAATATCAATTACATCTTCCAAGGACGTACTTTTTCTTAATTTATTAAGTAAATTAAGTCTAAGATTAAGTCGTATATCTTCCATAGCTCGACACCCTGCGTTCTGAGGCATCTGAGTTACGCTCTCTGATTTGTCGAGGCAATTATTGACAAAATGTTTACCTTTGAGCCTTTTCTAATTCATGAATGATCTCTTGCCTGTAGATTTCCATGCACTACATGTATACTCAAATATATATCACATGAATGATTAAGAAAAGTTTATAGAGAAATATTTTTGAGAGACTGGACTTACACTGGACTTCCGTGAATACGAAATACATGCACGATTAATGTAAACCTTCCGAATATATAGATTAATATCAATTTTCCGAATCACTTAAAGCCTAAGATTTTTTTCAAAGTTAACTATTCTCTTCTAAACAATACTTAATCGTCATGTCTTGTCCAAAATTTGCGTTGAAGAACTGACCGGTTGCTCACGGTTGAAAATGACACCCATTTTTTGGAGAGCTTAGGAGATAATAAGATTTTTCAAACACGTAACAGCGTCGGCTATGAATACTGCGAGGAGGGGAGAGCCTTTATTGACTGCAAAGGAAATTTTGGATGAATTAGAAACACAATGGCAGCCGAGTCTGTCAAAACTTTCACTCAAAACCGGTAATTAATTAAAACAAATCGTACCATAACCGGAGCGATTAGAAGAAATCCAGTATATCACTAAAGAATAAATGACGATTACGATACGGTTTTTTGGACTGAGAATTATAATGCCCTTCACTCTGCCTGCCTACAAATTAATCTGTACTCTTGTGAATTACAATTATTTCTATCTCAAAAGGACAGTTTCATTTTTTATATGAAAACCTTGCGCTCCTCCAGTATACGGCTAACCAGTCATTAATCCCGCACATAATAATCCCCCATTTTTTGGCAACGGAACTTTGTTAAAGACAGTCCACTAAATTTAATTGTGATTTTAGCATAAAGAACGGTTTTCTGTTTCACACGATCTAATGAAAATTTTCTTATTCACCGTTGGAACAATACACACGGGAAAGTAAGGTTTCTGCGTGAAATGGAGAATCAGAAAAAATGCTCGGAAAGAAGTCGAGGATGAGAATTACTAGTTTAGCGAATATATGCGAAGGGATTTCATTATGTAACGTTCAGCATTCGACTGAGTTTAAATTGAGTTTCATGTTCTCAGAGGAATTGAATTTCACAAGCGAAGACGAAATTAATTCCTGCATTCCGGTGCATAAAATAATTTTCAGTGCATCAAGATTGTTGGTGCTTTCTGACTGGATGCTCTTCGGAAAACATTTGAACACACAGAAGGTAAGATTTTTTCGGTATACTTCCGGTATGTATGTATAACGTACATAATGCTTCCCTACCCGTGTCGGATCTATTCATAGAACTTAAGGGCTCACGAAAAATTTCAGTAAATATTGTGTAGTAAATGAACGTAAGATTTCTGAAAACATATGTAGATATTCCAAGCATGTTCGTCAAAACAAATATGAATAATAAATAGTTTTAGAATATACTTCTTCCAACTATATCTTGGAAATGGATTATTTTTAATGTTTTCACAGGATTATTAAAATTTTTAAATTGCACAGGATTTGTAAAATAATCTTTCATTTACTTTAGTCCCAGACTTGCTCGTGGCTCGGATCAAACGAAAGTTAATGAAATATGAGTGATTCTGAATAATGATTAATCCACATATCTCCTAATAGAATGCTATAAAAAGTGTTTTTCATCCAGCAATGGCGCTGCAAATACGTGGACTTTTTAGACCGACTGCATTCTGGCTTAGAGAGGGACAAAAGAGCAAAGAACCTCACACCTCACTTTAGCTCCAGCAAACCTCATTCCGTTCTCAGTTTTTGATAGCTTCAAGATGAGGAGGGATTGAATCCGAAAAGCCCTTTGAGCTGATACCTTTACGGAGGGATTCGAATGCAAAGCAAGGGATGCTGATATCTTTACACGCTATGACTTGTGTCTAGGATAATTCCTAACCTTATAGGCAAAGGGGAGAGGTTGGTCCAACTTTGCGTGAAAAGTTATCCGAATCTCTTTCCTTATGTTTTCCTCCTCTATCCACCACCACTTTATGAGGCTGGTGCTTCATAGAGGACGTTGGTCGCGGACGATACCGCTTAATCTACTTGCCATTGCCCACAAAGTCTCCCGAAAAGGCATGTCTGAATTTTCTGGCATATCTTGCTAGATTAATTGGTTAGAGCAACCGCTCGGCAAGAGGAATATCAGCCCCGGACCTGTCAGATTTTTCACTTTTCAGTTTTTCCTCGGGAAAGATTCGAATATAATTATGCTACATTAATACAAGAAGTAGGAGACTACATTCTCAGCGTAAAATGAATACCGATAATAAACTTTTTGTGGAGGATATTAAAAGAAATCCTCTCAATAGAAAGGGATTAAATCATGGTTAGCGTAGACTATAAATTAAATATGTTTTTTGCGTAATCATTGCATCAAAGCAGAGTTTGAGAAGGTTGCAAATCATCCGTAAGAAGATAACATAAATTGGCTCGTCAATGTTAATTAACTACGTCAGCATTATTTCTTTTCTTCTAGCCGCTCTCTTCGGCTCCCAGATACGAGATTTCGGTTCGTCCAGTCAATGAATAAATCTATAAGCATCATATTATCTGAGCTGTTTTATAAAAACAGAGGATAGCAGTCGATATTTTATCTCTACAAAATGAAAAATAGGCACTAACTGTAACACAAAAAATTTCATTTTTTAAATTTAAAATTCCTTCAAGCAAAGCATAAGTTTTATTTTATTTGAACCAACATTCAGAAAATGCAGTGGGACTATAAAAAAGCCCTGTTTGCTCCGTAAAGAGGATGACTAATAGAAAACTCGCTGCTCGCATCTTCTGATCCCACGATCTTATCTTAACTCTCATCCTCTTTACTGAGTTTCAAGTATTATGAATTCGGTTATAAACTGAAATCCCTCCGGAAGTGGAATATATACCGTAACGACTCGAGAAACGAGTTGAATAGTTGTGGTGGCCGAGTGTATAGGGCGAACTCCCTGTGAATGGAAGGCGCATACCATTTGATGTATTCAGGTAAAAAAGGGGGAGACGAATGTTATTGGAAGATCACGCAGACTACTGAAAAACGTATTAAACGTCATGTAATAGCGTTTAGTAAATTAACGTGATGGCTGTCACAAAAGTATGAGAAGAAATAAGATATTTAGTACTGAGGAAGCTGAGCATATTCATGTTATATTTCTTTGTTATACGAAGCAAATAAAATTAACAAATTGTCGAATGAAGTCTATCAAATAATTTGTAGAAGCTTCGGTAATTATCTAATTATTAGTTAATTATTTTAATTGTGTTTTGAATTTAAAATGTAGCCTTATGCTGCTAGGAAACGGTGTAACGTACGAAATATTTCTCTTAGAAGAATGTATACGGAACTGCGTCATCTCATCATCTAAAAAAAATCAAATAATAATGGCTCTAATCACACTTATTCACCGTATAGATGATCGGTAATGCACGACGATACTTTTTGAACGCAATATCCTTCAATCATCAATACATTCCTCATCATAAACAGTTCTAAAAGTGGATGAGAAACATGAATCAACTTCTTTCATATATGGTCGTAAATTTCTTCGGTTTATGCTACCTTGGAAAGAAAAATCAGGAACCCGGCTGTCAGAATATCAAAATAGAACTCTAGAGCTGTATGTACGGCACGGTTTTGTTCTAATTTGATATTATTTTACCTTATCCGAATTTCATATTAACGGTGCAACAGGCGTTGACATCTCCGACGTAGTTTTCATGATTGAGTAACAATTCCATCGAGGCCGTAATGCTTCTAAAACACATTCCTTATTTTACTTTGTAATAATTCATTTGGCGTGAGGTCCCTTAAGAGGGCATGGCGAGAGAAAGGTGAACGCCGCTGCCCTAAGGCTCTCTAAACGCATTTCGCCCACAATCTGCATTCTTTAATCGATCGCTCGGCGACTTGCAATCGTTCACGGAAACAAGAACCGGCCCATTGTCCGCAATCGACTGCATTAATCTGCCTTGAATTCCCCGCTCGACCCAAATAACGTTCCACTGCTTGATCGCGTCCTAGAGAAACTTTCATATTTTAACGATTCTCCATTTTCTGATCACTACAGATCCATGACGAAAGTGATAAAAAGGGGAGCAGTTACGTTAACCGATTTAAGAGCTACGCTTTGACCGAATCTTCGGGTTGCGTGCATACCAGGTAATTCTTTATTGAGGAAATGCTTCTCGTCTTATACGTTGCGATACTGTGAGATACTGTGAAAGGAAAACGCATATGCGTCGCAAACGCCTACCCTGCGGGTAACTCGTATAACACTCAAATTTTTGAGAATACCATTTTTTCTGTACACAGAAATTTCATTCCAGTTATATATGGAATGATTTAAAAGCGATTTGGAAATGATTTTCCTCTCTTAGATCCGAAATGTAGCCCACATTTCAGCAAAGAAAATAAAGTCTAAATGAAATTTATATCATATTTATTTCTGAAAATTATTTTAAAATTGATCATTAACCTCTACTAAATAAATTAGCAAAAACTACGATATTATTTACGTAATCGACAAAATCTTTTTTTTTTTGAGCCCTCTGCCTACAACCCCGGAATTTCCCGGTAGCAAACAAGTTAAAATGAAAGTGGAGATTTTATTGGGGACCAAAGGAAGGAGGGTGATAAAAGTTTTTGATGTGATTCCAAATATATTTGGAAGGTGGTAGTTATTTCTTCGAATCCTACAGAGATTGATATATCCTCCCATTATGAGAAGATGTCTTACCAATTCCTCAAGGTGAAATATCTCACGAATTAGAATTTTCGCTTAAATATCCTATAAACTATGCTAAGCTTTGAAAGATAGTTACGAATACCATGCTACACATGGAAAACAAAGACGGAGTAAAGATGTATTTGCCTACTTCCGCCCCTACTAGAGGGGATATTCAAAATAAATCGTATTTACATTTAATATTCCAAGGTACCCACGTATCTTCCTTCGCGATCGACTTTGACCCTAATTCTTTGACTAAGATCCGATTCGCAAGGAAAAATGAAATCTACCTTGACGGAAATAATTTCACCGTTAATATTTTGCTTCCGAATCGAATAATTGATACGAATCCTAAATATGAACATTTGAACCAATTAATATCAAACGTTTGAAATCACCGTCATTATAAATCGTAATACACATCGTGGCTATGCATGGAAGGAAATTCTCTTTCAAAATTCCGTGTCATTAGGTGAATCTGGGTTTTGCATCATTCTGTCGTTAAAGTATACTGGGAAGAAAAGTTGATCGGCGATACATCGTATAAACGCTGCGGAAATAACCCCATCTCAAAACGCGAAAAATTGCTATTGTTTTCAAACTTCGAGGCTACAACTACTTCAAATTGATGTACCAAACCAAGAGCGAAAAATTACTTTTTAAAGAGGTAATTCTCTACCTATATCGCAGATAAAGCTAATATACCTAAGCTTTGATATATTTCTCACTGTGCCAGTTCACGTCTTTTTCGTATGCAATCATTAACGCTCACATTGTCCTTCATCGGTATGCCAGTAGACTACGATAAATAAAGAGGACGCTCACCCGCTGTGAATAACACGTGTCATACAATCGCGTTATTATTTTTCCCCCACGCGACTTCCAAATCTTGCGTGCGGCTTACGCTAAATTCGAGAACGGTATATGAAAACCTTGGCGATGGCAATGAATACACGATCCTCTCTCGAATTATGTTTATATTGTAGATTTTTCCTTTAACTCTCGTTCATGGTCGTTACTAAGATCTCCTCTCCTATCCCATTACGCCATCATTACTCAAGCGTAGCACCCTCTAGGCGCTGTGTTCTGGGCGACTGACCCCCCATACTTTTTTCTTTCTCCTAAAGACGCCATTTCCTGCAGCAAAAACGAAATTCTAGGCCATCAAAGCCGCAAAACGTAAGAATCCGTGGGTCTATAAGAAACACAAAGAAATGCTTGGAGTAGGTAGTATCTTGTAAACTTAAAACAATGATTAGCTAATAGCTTTCGTAACTTGTCAGGACATAATTCATTTAATATGCGCCATTGGTCTCAAAATCAAAACAAATGCGGTTCGCTGATGTGAGGAATTTAGCTGCACTAAGAATGTAGAGCTTTGAAGCTAAAACCACGAAACGATAATTGTATTAACTCGCTTTGCTTGGGAAAATGCTTGGAGTCGATCATTGTTTTAGCAGATAAGCAACATATTTCGCAGGGCAAAGCCACGCCTTTTGAGAGGCGAGGAGAAAACAACATAGAAATGAATTGAAACCAATAACGGCATGCATTCAGATCGAGTGAAAACCAGTCCCGAAGGAAATGGTCCAGCCCCACCATAACTATTCCCCCGCTCTCCAATAGGCCTACTCCCATGTAGTTAAGTTTATTAGCAGGAAATATTCTTCTTTCCTGCAATTGCCTGTTATGAAATTAGAGCAGAGGGTGCGGATATAAAAGACGATAATGCCTCGAAGTGAATAAAATAGCATTTATAATGAAAGAGCCAGTAGATTTGATAAGTTGAAAGACTAATATTCCGGTCGGAGTATAAAAATGCATGGAAAATTTTTCATCCATTGTAATAATGTTGTAAATCTTGCCTGTAAAATTGATGAATTTCCAAGATAACGCAAACATAATTATAAATTTGGGTTTGTTATTCCTTGTTAGCCTTCAGAAAGGTCTTGCGATTGCATTAGTAAGGATGGGATGAAGTGCTTCAAATACAGCTTTACAAAAGTAACAAATTCACAACTTCCCAATTTTAATAACGCCTCTTGATGTCATGTGCAGAAAGGTAAACAAAGGTTCAAGGAAAACATTGCCACATTCCAAATTTTTTGTTAGCTATTTGCCTATTATTGCCATGAAGCAGTTATCAGTGGTAATATTACAATGCATCGCGTTGATATTACAATAAAGAGGAAAACATTCATCTATGGCTTTTGGGTTTCAGCCAAAACGTTTCGCGGAAGCGGAGAATAACCATATAACAAAATCTTGAAGCAATCGAAGATTAATTCCAAAAGTTTAAAGTCAATAATCTTTAAGCAGTTTACAATTTCTTAAATCTCCCAAATTAATAGACAATCAAGCATCAAAAGATAGATTTTCTATATCATGACGGAACTGAAGCCATAGAGGACCGACTAAAAACATTTATTTGGAGAGGAATGATAACAAAGCGGTAACATATTTTGAAGTAATTTATCAGTTCATGATGTCCACTAACGTAAACGGTGCTCTTTAAATAAATATAGCGCAATATTTTAATACCTTTTGATGCTCACTGAATTGGATAAGAAATATTTAGCCTTGCAATTCATGGCCAAAGAACATCTTCGGTTCCTTCATTGAAACAAATTGCCCATTTTACTTAACAATTGATTTATAACCGACGGTTACAATGATTACGAAAATTAGACTACCTGCATCAGTCATTTTCTCGTCCTTACCACATCTTTTTCAAGAAACTGACGATCCAAGCCTCTGAAGTAGAGCTTTCGGAATATTTATGAAGTGTACAACATTAGAATCAGTAGGAAATCCTATTGCCTTACTCTGTGGCTTTGATCGGGGACAATAAATTCGATCCGAGATGAGATCTGCATCCCATTACGGCGAAAACAAAGAAAGCGTTCCGCTTCTCATCCTCGATCTAATTTGAGCGTGCGATACGTCTCGAGAATTGGAGTACAGTCGTGAGATGAACAGAAAATCGCTCACCCTCATAAATAGGATTTCCTGTAAGGAATGATTGTCTTCCCAGGACAACGCGCTATGGTGAATGAAGAACACTTCGCTTTCATACAAATTTAAACCTTTTGATTAACAAGGAAAAATTTACACCTAAAAAGCCTTCCAGGCGGACAACTCTTTGGAGAGGGATGTTTCTCTTCGATTAATAACCTCTATAGTAAAAGTTTTGGTGGCGATTTCCCTCGGTAAACGCTTGGAAAAAACGCGTTCGGCCGAAATGATCCATAGACTCTTAACAAAGGAAAAGAGTTTAAGAATCGATTAAGGTGAGGTGGACTTTAAGAGAAATGCGTCATTACACGCTCATAAGTACATTAGAAATGAAATCAAAGAGGCGAGTTCCTGGTGATGTGAAACTAATTACGGGTAAAAGTCTTTATAATTTCACCAAAAGAAAATAAATTATTAGTCTCCATATTTAACAATGAGAATGAAATATCCCTATTATCTTAATAATGGGCATAAGTTCTAGGTTACAGAGATTTTACCTGTAGATAAACAAGAATATATCCGGATGTGTTAATTTTTCTTTATAAGTTGCTTCGTAAGTGTTGACAAATTATATAAAGGTCTAAATACAAGAATAAATAATCAAGGAACCTTTCAGAGGCTACATCGATAAAAACTATATTTACCAGTAACGAAAACAAATAATTAAGTCACAAAAATGAACTGTGATGACCCTTAATTTTAAATCTCAAAAATTACTAATACACTCCCCTTTTGGGATTTACATTTCCAAGGGCTTCGTGAAAATATTAGTCATTCAACAAAGTTTCACATTACAAGAAAACATCGAAACCATAGCTAACGTCAATGACCCAATCCATAAAGCTCAGCATTTGTTTTTCTACTTGGTCACACGAGTAGTAAAAATAAATTATTGTTAACGGCTCTTCCCTAATGAAACAACGTCGCACGCGCATATTGCTCTCAAATTGAAATCTCACGCAACCTACTATTTTTTATGAATTCAAATGCCTTTGAAGAGACGAAACGAAGGTTAAAAATAGGAAATTGCAAAATATTAACCTGTTTAAGAACCAATTTTCCCGAAAGCGAGAAGGACAAAATCATTAGCGTACATATATTCATCAAGCGAAGTTTCGCAACATCCAAATTCTCCACTATGGAGTCGAGAAGAGACTAAGCGGTCGAAAAATACATTTTATGGACGATGATTGCCGCCAAGAATTTCACGAATGGTCTAAATAGGATTATTAGTTGAGTAGCAGAAGCATAAAATATCATTTATGAGCGGAAGCTAATATCACGAACGATCCCTTCACTTCCCACATCGAAGGACACAAATTACAATACAATACGTATTGTCAGTGATCCAATATTGGGCAAAATTGGGACTACAGAATCCTATCCTCCATTTAATCCTTAATTTAGGGAAGGTTCGTACTGAATTTGAAAAGAAAAAGGATTAGACGTGAAAGCTTTATTTTTTCCTCGCATGAAACTTATATATCTATACAACCTTGGCAATTGTCTCGATTGAAACTACCGGTTTTTCCTTAAAGATAGCGGAAATGGAATTTCGACCGCCTTAAAAAATAACATGCTTTTATCAGTGTTCTCATTTTTTGTTACAACTAATCGATCCCACTCGAAAATTTCACTAATTGCTGCTGCTTTGTAGACCCAAATTCAAGGTATCTTTTCAGCGTTCACCGGCGAAAATCTGGTCGTAAATAAGCAGTAAACATAGCTTTTATGGGGCAGTCCTTGAAGTTGACATTTGCGAGACGAGCGTTAAGGTTAAAACAAAAGATAAAAATCATCACAAAAAGAAACGTGGAGAAATAAAGTCATAAAAACAGAAAGAAGAAGAGAGGACAAATTTGTCGTATACTGCTACGAAAATTACCAGCAAAATTTTATTATCGCATCGCTCCGGAGTCTGCAAGTAATAAAGAGAGTGCTTCGGTTTGTGATAAACTTTAAGGAACCGCAAAGAAGGGTAGATGCATAACTTTAACACAACCACATTCATACCACTCCGCAGCTAAATAGAGGTAAAGTTCAGCTTGACCCGGAATCGACCCTTGGTCTTCCACTTTCCAAAACCACTTAGTAACCAAGACTGAGTGTCGGCATAATTTATGGGGAATATCAAGTAACAGCAGCGCTACAGATTAAGAATGCAACGAGTTCTGTAAATCTAAGCCGATGGTAACGGGGTAACCTTGTAACAGCACACGGTCGTCCTCAAAGAGAAGCAAGTACATAACTCACGACTACTGGGGAATCGTCAATGTCCGGAAGAAATTTTGTTACCTCTAAGAGATTAACACTGCAAAGATTGGCTGCATTACGATCGAAGCTTGAACCAGAAGTCGCTTACGATTTCAGATGCTAAGTTAAAGAATAACAAAAGGTTTGCACAAAATTTCATGTAATCAAAGAGTGCGAACTGGTCGTATAAGAATATCCACAACAGTTACTTTAACATCATTGATAAATTCCTGTCGAAATTAAAAATGACATTTCTGTCCCAAGCTAGGTAGGTGAATAAACATCGCTAAAATTTCTGGAATGCCACTGATGAGGGGTAAAAATACTTTGGGTGAATTGTGTTCAAATATAGTAGGGTGTGATGTATTTGTAAACGGTTTCAGAATTCACTCTTGTGCTTTTAACCGTTCATTTTTAAGGCGCTAAAAGTTCCCACAGCGGAATTCCATTCCGTTAACTGTTGATTTCGCTTTAAAATGTAGTACGGACAAAACCTCTGGGTCAGAAGTGCGAACCTTTATTTTTACCTGCTTTGCACGCCAGCTTGATGTAATGAATCTGATCGAAAACAGAATAATATCTGAAATAATTCAATAAATAGTGGTATAAAGTTCATCATTCCGAACTTTCATGGCATAGTTTATGATCGAAATGAGTATCATTTCAATTTTTTGATAATTCCGATACATTTTTGATAGCAACTCACATAACGGGTCTTAATCGCGTATCAACTTCATATTTTTAATTTACAAAGAATTGGGTTCTTATAGCCATATTTTCTGGTCTTATATTATTTTCTAGCATCAATAAATTATTGGAGTTTAACATAAGCGCCAGATTACAAAAATCAGAATTAACAGTATATATGGCTTGGTAATGGGCGGTCGATATTTACTTTATAAATTTCCAAATGAAATTTATGTCTATAATTTTCATTCAATGAAATTAGAGGAAAGTGTTGAATTATACAAGTAAGAAAGTAGCACTCTTTACTTTTCTTGGAAATTGCAAGCTAGTAAAAACACTAGAAAAATATACTTAATTCAAAAAAATGAATTGTCTTTATAACCACAAAATAAGAACGACCATTTTTTGGATATTTTGGGAACGATATGTTTTCTTGTAAAAGTAATTTAATTTTTTTAGGACACGGAATCACAGCATTTTTTCCCTATTTTTAACTCATATTACGAGATAAATTGCTCGTATCAAATTCCATTCCTTGCAAACAACTGTTATATTTATCAACAAGTATTATTTTTCTTTATAAATTTCTATTTTCCATTAAAATAATTTTAAGATATAAATCTTTCTATAACACAGGTTAAATATAAGTCTACCTTCTCTAATTTTTATCTCGAATCCGAATTACAAATTTTTATAGACGCGGAATTTTTTAGGAAGTAAAAAGCCTTTCAAAAATGATCTTTTAGATTACTTGATAGAACTCTTTGGAAATGATTGATGACATCCTATATTTCCTGAAAAGCGTTTGTACCACATTCCAGTTCATGTTTTGAGTTATTAAAATATGATAAAGGATGCAAAGCATAGAATTTGAAGTGAAATATATATATATATATATA
>KZ308285.1:345310-392871 GCA_000376725.2 Ladona fulva | reverse complement strand
TATATATATATATATATTCCCAACATGTAGGCTATTTCCCTTTTGCTGGAGTAACTTATAACTTGCGTTTGTCAAATATGAAATGGGTTGCAAAAAAAAAACGTGGAAATAAAGGAAGAAACCTATTATTTAAAGTCTACATAATGATAGTTATAGATGTAAAAACAACTGCGCACTAAGAAGGAATGTTGAGTTGGCCCGAATAAATGGAAGGAATGGATGAAAAAGAATGATGAAGATGGAATATGATGAGTACGATCGTGAATGATGTCCTGAGGAGAAAATGCTAGCGTATTCTCATCTAGGAATGAAGGGAAAAATTTGAAAAGAAGTTTGGCAGCGTTTGAAGTTAAGGAGCCTATTATGAACGATCGTGGTGAACAAAAGCGTCTGCAGACTTGCTTCTCTCGAAAGGGAAGAGTGAAGAAGTTCGTAAATGGGTCTGCAAATAAACTCTCTTATGTTTTAATGAAAGTAAACATCGAACATAGAGGGACCACACAGGAGCCACTGCTGCCTTTCTCATATTCGCTGCGAGTGGATTTCTGGAATCCGAAGGTCGCCGAACGTATCACGTTCGATCGAAAGTGATTTCGACTCCCAGGATTCGAGTTTCGGATGAGTTCGAGATAATCTCTCGAGCGACTCGTTCAAGTTGCGGTGGAGACAATCAGTGGTCCGAAGCGAGCCTGCTTGGAAAGTGAAATTATAAAAGCAGGGGCGTAGGAGGAGGGGGAGGAATTGCGAGGAACGCGGATTGACGAAAGGAAAAAAATACTTAAGCTCGCCGCCAAATCGCGGTCGGCGCCGACGGACAAAACCTTCCAGTTCATGTTTTTCAGTTGATGTGTGCACCTCATGGCGCGAAACTATTCCTTTCCCATTCCTTCGGCGGACAAATCGGAAAATACCTCACTGAATATCATTCAGAATCGTGCAAATACTTTCTAGAGATCGAAATTAGAGATACATGATTTATTCTCTTAGGCAACATAACATCACGAATGCTCGATATTGCGTTCAGATGTTGCTCATGATTAAATAAGGTTTCCCTTCCTTACCATGCGTATTCGTATTTTAAATAACTATGGTTAATCCTCACTAAAAGACATTTGCAAGACTCCAAAAGCTAAGACAATGATAAAATTGACAAGTATATCTGAGTGAATAAATTTAAGCTTACCGAGTGTCCGGTTTCCTATTTGATTGATAAAATTATAATAAAAAACATTAAAAGAAACATATTTGTGGGATTATTTCCATTACTTTTCATTATAAGGACAATTATCGCCCATTTATTGAAATTTACTCGACAGAACTTTCTGTTATTAATAAAAAGTGGAAGTGAGGCTATAAAAGTAAACAATGTGTTGACTTTTAAATGCATTGGTAATGGCGGGGAATAATCAAAGACAGAATTTGAGCTTTTAATATGAAGCATGTCTGTAAATTAAATTTCTCCATTTCTGGATCAAGTGAATTGCAAGCTTGCATGTATTTTCCTAACGAGTGGATCGAAATGCCAAACATGTGCAGCACGGTGAAGGGAGGGAGGTAAGTGGTAACAACAGGTCGACCTTAAAAAGTTGAAAATATCCACGGCAATGGTGAGAGTAACCCAATTGCAGAGGAGGAAAAACCGATGAAAAATATGCGATTTAAGAGCATTCAAGCCACACCGGTGGTTTCATACTTAAATTTCATCTTATTTCCACGGCGACAATATGTATCTAGTATAAATTTATAAGGAAAGTTTATATATGGTATTCATTCGTTGATCTGAAGATTAAGAGGTTAAATAAGCAGAGCTGATCAATCACTACAATCACTACCGACGTTGAAGAGTTGATGCGGTCGTTGAAATCTCCCCGTCTAGAGTACTATTCCATATGCTTTATCATTGCCATCAAAGGCACTTTCTCAATGAATCATTCTATTGAAAAGTATACGGAAATTACGAAAGTTGTTAAACTGGAATTTTTGCTTATTTAAGTCAAAAGATCGAAGCAACACATTACAAAGAATAAAAGCAAAATAAATTCAGGCGTTGAAGTCTCCTACTGTGAAGTAATCGCGATCATCCGTGCTTACAGTACACCTTTCTTAATTAATCACAGCGTTGATAAACGGATGGAGATTTTTTCAATACATAATTTAGTAAATACTTTCCCTTATTTATTGATTCACTTTCCAGAGCGAGTATTGCAAAACTTTATTTATTGGGGCATTGCCTTCATATCCGCTTGAAATTTAAAGAAAACGATAAAAGTCGATAATTGAATCCAAAGTTAATTTTTTAAAATTTGATTATATAATTCGTAAATGTAAGAACCACAAGCGAGAAAAATTTCCTCCGCTTTAAGAAATAGGAAATATGTTACGACTATTTTCCGATATGTTGTACAAGTTATCAAACTTGAGTAAAACTACAAAGAAGATTATAAAAGGTATAGTATATAATTTTATTAGTGCTAAATAAGATAATATTGGCTATCAAATAAGCAACCACTAAGACCAAAATATGATAATTAATACTTAATAATATTAATAGCCTGGACAGCTATAATAAACGTGACGGTTACTATTCAATATTATCAAATATAACTGGGAAATAACTAAGATAGTTATGGGTCTTTGCGAACATAAATTGCTTTCCATAGCTCCACAGTCCTGGAATACACCTGTCACTCGGACATTGACAGTTAATTACCTAGAAACGTATCCTTAAATGACTCACTGTACCCAAAGATGCTTAGCTGTAAAAAAGTAACATCGCGAACAGTTAGGACAACGTACTTCCCGAACGATATGTTTAATGATTCTGATACGAACACACCGACAAACGACCTATAATAGGGAGCATCCTCCTCTCAGCCACTGGCACAGGAACACCGACACTGTGACATGAGAATTGCTTTGCTTGCGATCCGTTAAAGGCGGCGAGTGCGTACACAAGTATGCCATCCATAATAGCTCGGAACACCGTCGTTTATCCAACATGACATTGCGAACAGTATACAGCAATCAGTCACTAACCTTCATCGAATAAGTACAGCCATTTCTGGAAGGCAAATCCGCGTTGCAGAATCCACTGGGAACGTCAACGACTGAACGCGCACAGATATCACTCGGCACTACGCACGCCGCAAGGGCTGCCTCTCTGGCTCTGCTTCACCTTCCGCGTTTTCCGCGGCAGTAGACGACGACCGGCTAGAAACCTAGAAAAAACACTGCGCATGAAGGTGTGCGCATCTGGTGGCGCCGGCAGATCAATGTGGAGGTCTCGCCAACCACGGCTGCGTGAGAGTGGGTCAGTAGAAAGCGCGCGACACGGATTCCCGGCTCGGGAAAAGAGAAAGATTGTGGAGGTAGGATGGATGGAGGCGAAATGGATGGAGGCAGAGGGAGGGAGATCGTCTGGGGTTGTTCCGTGAAGGATCCGCGTTGCCGTCCGCATCCCTGCAGACCCCTCGCCTCCCCTCCCACACCCCTTCCTTATTCCTTTTTTATGCTTGCCGGCTTTTCAGGGCGGCCGGAAGAAAAGCTGCCGTTCGATTGTATTCGACGAAGGAAGTTTCCGAGGTAGGGGGACTTGTGTTCGATTCCCGCGGGTGGGAGATGAGCAGCGGTTGGATGGATGGATCGCGATGTGGGGTGTCGAAATCGGGGACGGGGGTTTGTTTTTGCATCCAAACTTCGCTTAGGTGAGTGGCCGATGAGCGGCGCAGATGCAAATTAGAGGAAGGGGCGTGGACAATGAGGGAGGGGACGCCATAGGTGGAGAGGTGGGGATGCCGAACTGTCGGTGGCCCTCGAGGTGAAATTTCCCTCGAAATGATAAGCAAAATCTGAATGAGAAGAGAGGAATTCCCGACAAAAAACCCGCGTTCGAAAGCATTATTTGCACGATCTATAATTGTAAGGTATCATTACCCGAAGAAAGAGAATCAGAGGAAAGATTTTATCCAAGCAAAACAGGGCGGATAGTTGCCTAATTAGATAAGGATACTCTGTAACATTTTGCCTAAATCTAAACAGAGTAACAGAAATGACATATTGGAGCAAAGTTGCAGATGCAATTTGATGAATATCATCGTTCGCCATTCGTCACACCATTAGGAAATATTGGCTGATTAAAATTTCAAATTCAGCATTACACTTACAGTGAGTTAGGAAAACTACGCATTATTTTTTTAAACAATGCAGCAAACCATAAATTTAGCTGGAATTGTGCGTATCCCGTGATGGGTACAGCATTTACGAAAAAGAAAACTTTGCTATAATGGGTGCGTATGAAATAAAATTGCTAGAAATATCAGTGGAATGAAATCTAACTAGTATGCTCAGAGAATCGTGATTTTACAGTGAAATATTTTAAGTTTGCCTTTTCTCGCATAAATTCTTACATTAGTTGATTTAATGTTAACAAAAATATCTTTTATAACTTACTGTCCCTGAAAACAGCATAACTAACAGACGACCAAAATGCACTCCATCTTCATTGTTAGCGTTACGAAAAATATTCTTTACAGATACATTAAGATGGAAAATGACTTTGGAAGCTAAATTTTCAAAGCAAAGATCAAGGAGAATTGGTTCTTACATGAACTATGAAATGAAGCGAAAAATCCGGGAATGTTATGGCTGAAGTGATTTCGCTGGGCACTGGGACCCAGTAGTAAATATACAAGCCAAAGGAATAAAATAGATAGGTACGGTGTCCATAGTCAATTTTAAAGGACAGTCCCTTTTTCAAATTACTATGCTTAAGATTCAGTCATGCTCATTCTTTTGATTTGCGTAAATATTTGTCTCTCAATCAATATCTTCGAATTTTCACTGGGCATAGCGATTCAATTGCCATCCAGCAGTTGCTTGCGATTGGAAATGATAATCAAATTTTGTATCCACTGAAGGAGTTCCGTTCACATTAACATTAATCATTTTAAGACGCATGCATTTGAACCCATTTTAGACACATCCTTCAGTTTACTTTAATTTTATTACCTCACTTACCATTCGTCCTCTAATTTCATCGAGACTGTATTCTCCGTAATCAAAGGCCACATGAGTATTAATGGCGAGCTTTAATGCCATTTGCATATTTTCCTTCCGGCTTTCAATTGACTTGCATAACGATTTGATGAGAGAAGTGTGTAAGTTGTCGTGCGTGTATGGGTCAAAATTAAGCCTGTGAAAGAAAGACTAATCCGAAGTCATCAGTCCGTGAAAATACTCGTTTGTGAGTTACTGCATATTTTATGAATAAGGACGGCGCCCACTCGGGTGCAACGGCTTCATGGAAAGCAGGCGGTTGTCGGATAACACAGGCTAGAGGAGATCTTCCGCCTTCCATGTCCAACCGAAGGAATTGACTAAATACCCCGGAAGCTCCGGCGATTAAGAAGACATGATCGTCCCAAGAATTCTACCAGCAAATGACCACTATAAATTACAAGAACTTGGCTACAGTTTCAGTTAAAATGAATGGATTTTCGAATTTTCTGTTGTTTTCTGCCATAAACTTCACAAAATCGTCAATTAATCGCAAAACACTATCTGTAAGAAATCAAAGAAATAATTTATATTTATTAGAATGTGAAATATTCAAATACTATGTACTATTCATATCATGAATGTGTCGCTATTATGGATTTGTTCTAACAGAATAACATCAAAAAGATAATCTAGAGAAAAGAGATGTAGCGAATTGCTTCCTCAAGATCTGCCCATAAATGTTAAAATAATCCATGAGGTTAAAGCCATAAGGTTAAAATATATGTCATAATTATTTGTATGAAATTTACAATAAGTTCAGTTCACCATTAATAAGACCTCCAAAATTACAACTACCGTTTTGAAAATTTACCCACGCCACTGCTGAAAGATCCACGAACTCAAATCTCTCTAGAAACCAAAATGAAGATTCTTTGACTCTAAAATCGTTCTCTTCACAGAGTCTTACTACGTTTTAGCAATTTATTATGAATTATACTCGCAGCTCACGGGATGTTAGAGACATCACGACCATCACTAATGACAGTAAGTGAATCAAGGTTTCGTAGATGTAAAGAAAGAGATCGTTCAACTCTGGAAAAGCATTTCGTAAGTCTAACAAAACATCAGAGGTTCCGTTAACATAACTACGGTAGATGAGAAGTTGGACTAGATTGCGTCAAACCCGAAGGAAGGATCGCTTAGTTTCGATTCCGGCATTTCGGGAGAGAGACATCTAAGGACGCTTACGAAGTGCGTGATAGATTCCCTCTGGCACTGCGCAAAAGAGGAGCAAAACCTCAATTTCACCATTTGTCCGACTTAAGACACAGGACAAGTTGTTCTAGTTACCCTATCCCGCGTGCACGTTACCGCTTCGTTAGGAAGTCACCAGTTAGAAAACCGAGCCATAATGAATCGGTCGGTAAAATTTCGAAGATTTTCTGGCTTAATCTTTCAAGTCATTCACAGCGACCGAAGTTTTAACATGTGTTTTCGTTAAACTTTCCTTTTGGTGGGCGATACACTTCCCGTTGAAAAATAACGGTGCTACCAATCTCTCTCTTCTTGCAAAATGTTTAATCTTTCCAATTTTGAATAGTAATAACAATAAGCCTTTATTTAAGGGTGAGATTGGAACCTATTAGTCTCTTCTTGCCCTGAGAATAGGAATAATCCGTAGCATATGGTTAAGTGATTATTCCAATAACAAAACAATTCTGTCAACCTCAGGAATCAATACAACAATTTTTCATAAAATGGATAAGGTGTAACTTCTTCTAAGAGTTGAAAAACTTAAATAAAAAATTTCTTCTTATCGCTGATATTATTTGACTTTAATTTAGTTATCTATTAACCCAAGAATTACTTTAAAACAACGATTTGAGCAGCAACATATGCGATAGAATCATATAAATTTACGGTGTGCAGATTCTAAAGTAAGACCCATGTAAAGAGTAAATCTGAAGTAATGAAGTTGGCACTTTACTTTAAGCTTGAATTTTCCTGTTTTCGAATTAAACCTCATGTCTGCATTGGAATAATACAAATATGTACAACTCTCATGGAAGTTTTTAATACCTTTTTTGAATTTCCCAGAAATCGGATATTTATAGAGATAATAGTTGTGTTCAATATTCTTTAATCACTAATGAATCAATAATGCCAAAACATCGAAAACTAATAACATTGTGAGTTAACTGGTAGCATATACCCACACGGAATAATTTAAAGTCCTCTCCCTTCAAAAACCTCAAGGCCCGGTATTACCATGAATACTTAACCTATACTTAAATCACTATAATACCGGGCACTGAAGTGAACATTAGCTATATTCCGTTTTAAGTACACATTATAATACCGGGTCTTGGTCGATCAATAAATTCAGATACTATGGCAATTGTATTCAACAATCAGAAAAGTAAACAAAATGCCATATTTGTTATAGAATTAGATGTAGATATATTTTCTGCTGTGGTCGGTCAAAAATCATTAAAATCATCAAAATCATTCTAAGAAACAATGGTGACCGAACTACTGACCTTGCGCCGTTCGACTCGTGTTCATGAATTGCTGAATTCGGTGCCGAAACCCAAGGGGTCAATACCGAAAAATAGTCTCCCCGATTGGACTATTATGGACCTCGAACAGAAATTGCCAATGGTTAAGGCACCAGATAACTTACTTATTTATTCCCGCGGTAAGATTGGAAATAAGGTAAATTTTACAGAATATCTGTCAATAGTTAGAGACGATTGAATATCTTAAGTAAACCACATGTGCATTTAAACGCACAACATACAGAAAGATCAGATCTATAGGTCTTTCTATGCATCAGGATCGATTCCTTTTGAGCTTATAGTCCATCTAGTTTATGGCATAACGTACAGTTCTAATATGCATGATAAGATAGATTGCGGTTTAATTAATGCTAGATATTTAGAGAAAGTGACAACTAACCAGGACTAAATATTCTAATAAATTTTCTACTATTAACTAACAAAGCTATTGTATACATTTTTGAAAGTTTACAAAACATTGGCTATTAAGCAATCGCCAACAATGAAAAAGATTTGAAATTGGTAAATATTTGCTCCAGTTGGAAAATATTCATTTAAGAAACATTTGCCTTGTTTATGGTTGTGTTGTCCCACTGGGAGACTGGAGTACGTAAATAATTTTATTAGTTTCCTAAAACAAATAGCTCATTTTTTACACCCTGATGATTCTGCTATTGTGGTTGACCAATATCGTACCTGTTTCCATAATAAATCAAATATGCCATTCTTTTACTCAAAAGGTCTGGAAGAAGTTTAAAGATTTCGTGTTGGACGACCCCTATTGCCTTGATGTGTCTTTGGCCTATGATCCGCTACACGACCGACACTTGAGAAATTTCTTCTTAAATGAGAGGAACATGAAGCGTGTGAAAGAGCTGGGCCTTGTGAATGAAAATGGTAACGCTATCTGTTCTCTGAAATCATTCAACGAATACAGACGTTACCTGAAGCGCGTTCATATGGATTTGGTGAAGAAAGAAAGGGAGCGAAGGGTAAATAGCCTTGCTTATAATTCAAACACTTCAGATGAGGAGAAAATTTGATCACAAATAAAACATTTTGTAACAAATTCTAACGTAGATACCGAGTATCGGAACACAGGATGGATGGGATCTTTTTAATTCAGAAAATGCGGCCTTGATATTGTAATAGTCCATTGTACAAATAACAAAGATGTGGTACACCATTGTTATTTGTATTATAGGATTCTTTTATCTACATCTTTGGAGTAAGATGGAAGGTTATCGAGGAATTTTTTTAAGAATATTAACTGTTAATGAAATGGAGTGTTTTGTACGTATTATTAATTTAAACTTCTTTTGATGTAAAGATGTTGATTTTTACCTCACATAAAGAAATTTCATGATGCAACCGAGATTTTCTGCAATTTCCTGTCGGTACTTTTCTGTTGCATCCACCACATTTTCTGCCGTAGTCATTTAAGTCATCGCGCTTGCTTAAAAACTTTTATAATGTTTGACAGTAACAGAGTAATAAAGAGTTATATAACTACTATCTAATTTCGTAAGTGTTTCAAGGTGACTGTAGCAGAAAAGTCGCCATCCAAAACCCTTACTCGGTCCATTATTTTGAAAATGTTACAAAACTGAGTTATAATTTAAACTATTATTGGTATTATTACTGAACAAATACTCGGATCCGGTTGGTATTGGTTAGCCTCAGAGACGTAAAGCGGGGCCAGGGTACGCCCCGCTCACACTTCCTTGACTACCCTCCGCTCGCCCGCATGTGTACAATTTTCACGCCATCGGGAATTGCATATGGGACCGCTTCCACAAATAAAAAAACGAGGTACTCACATGGCTATCCGGAGGTTTTTACCAACTCAAATGCTTTTCTGAACTCTTTAAACTACACTTATAGTACATTTTACATGAGACATTATTTCAGGTTTAGAAAACCAAGAAATATTGCCATATACGATATACTCGTATTATATCGGTTTATTCAAATGTTTTAATATTCGAACAGCATCTGGTTTCCTTTATTTCCCTTTACGTCACTCACGAAAATGTAGGTAAAGATTTGGTTGCAGTTTAAAAGAACTCCAGAAATCAACAAAACTGCAACTTACTCAACCATTATAGGCAACATGTTCAACGCAGAGATTTGGAGTGAACTCGGATTCATAGAAGTGGAAAGTATGTACGTTAAAGGTTTAGCTTACACCTTGTTTGTAAATTTCAAATTGTAAACACTGATAAACTATTAAATGAACTATGGAACAATTACTATCACATCCTCAAACGTATGAACTGTGTTCATTTTATTACTTGATTTTGTGGATACTTCTTCCTCGTGGATTCTGAATTGTTTCCATCTCTGCAGAGTCTTTATTTTAACGATTTTAAGCATCAATGGACAATTAGGACATCATTATTACATTATTTATCAATACTGATATCAATGAATACTTAGGCTTGTGGTTGATCCAGTCCTGACTATAGGCGGTTAGGACGAATCAACTTTGGAAAGAAACTCGTGCACCATTCAGACTCTGTATTTCCACGCAGTTTTGAACTCCTTCCGAATGTAAGCCTATGAGTATATTTACAGGAGCAGTTGGATAAGGAGAGGAGAGATATAGAAAAGGCTAAGAAGTACGCCGAAAGAGATGCCGAATTATGCGTCAAGAGGGAACAAAGGAATTTGAAGATGGCCATAGCCATCGCCAAAATGCAACGTGAGGAGCAGCTCAAGAGAGAGGAGTACGTTTTAATTCTGGAAGTCCCACCCTATTATCTTCCTAATTTGATTACATCAAAATGTAATCTAAAACGAAATAACTTGAATACTCTTTCTCTCTACCTATGCGACTGTATATTTTATTTAAAACGATTACTAAAGAATTTTCTCTTGAACGGCCTCAAAGAAAAGCAAAAGTAAATAGTGAAAATTTTCCTGCTGTTCAGTCATACTAAGAGATAAAGGTGACTTTCAAAATAGTTTAAAACAGTAATAAGGAATTTTAAAAAATGACATCTACCATTGGTACATGATAACGATGCATATTTATATTCTACATCTTCTATTCTCCTAAGTTTTACGATGTTTTTAGAGTTCATAAGAAATTATCAAACGAGAAAATGAGAAAGATACCAAAAACGTCCACCTATTTAAAATCATCTCCAGCTGCAATTTTTCAGTATACAAATGTCTATGAATGTGAGATTCTGTTACTTTATACATAGATAATTCCTCCGTGGTTTCCCAATCGACCAAGAAACTATTTGAAACGAAAGATATACTAATAGCTCTTACTGAACTATAGCATAGAAAGAAGGGCGCAAAGACGGCAGCGGCAACAATATCTATTGGAAATAAGGAGAGAATTGGAGAAAGAAGAGAGGAGAGCCAAAGGAGAAGCCTTTGATCGCCGAATCAGGGACCATATCGAAGCGGCCGCCAAGTTCCAGAGGCGGAAGGTCGTCTCAACACTGCGACAATGGAACAAAGCTGAGGCAGATCTGAGGCGGAGAAGGATAAAGAGGCTTCGAGAAAAGAAGAGGATAAAAGAGGAGAAGGTAAGATAATGCAACATAAAGCGCTTTTCATGAGAATTTTACGAATGAGAAGCACTTCCTATTAGTGCAAACTCATTCTTTAACCCTATTGCTGCGTATTTGGATTAGATGCAGCTTTAGGGCTATGAATGTCAAATCGATTTTAGTTGATTGTCGCAGCGAAAGAGTTAAAGCTACAGCGCGCATGGTTGGCATCCTAACTAACTATGTTGCGTACCTGACAATGCGAACAAACTGGAAAACTTTATATGAGTTAAAAATAGTTGCGAAGGAAACTATAAGGTATAAGTTTAGAGAGCGCCCGGTTCTCGTGTTTCCGCTCACATTCGTGCATCTGACGAATCATATATGAGTGTAGTAGTGACATTCCGATCGGTGAAAAAGTGGAAATAACGTAGTTGTATCATTTTCATAGAAATAGTAGACATTTTTAGTAATCAATCAGTTTCAGGTGACATGATGAAATCAAATAATTAAACACTGAAATTCAGAAAACTCTGGATTCTGGAGAAGAAAATAAGTATTTTCTTAGTGTCTTCAAAACTTTACTTTTTACATTTTTTAAATACTAGCCGAAGTTACCCTTGCTTTACTCAGGCAAAGCTGGCCAGCTCCTATCAAATGTGAATTAAAACAATGAACCTTTAACTACAGAAAATTTATCTATGGTCTCCTCAATGGTCCAGAACCATCTGGAAAATTCTAGAACATTCTGGAACATTCCTCAGAATTCTCCAACATTCCGGAATATTCTACACCATTCTAGAACATTCTGTCTGGAACCTTCTAAAACATTCTGGCCAGTCTCGGCCACTCTGGCACTCGATTCCCAGCTGCTTCACCAACTTCCCATAAGAAATCCAATGGTATGATGCCCTCTTTTTATATAGCCATAACTTCAAACCTAACCCTTGCAGTTCCAAATCAAAACCTTCTTCATGGATGGGGGATAAAGGGCTACTATACTATATAATCCCTATGCGGGGGTGGGCTGCAGAGTTTTAGAAGCATTCATGGAGAAACCATGCTTACATTTATTATATATATTGATTTCATCTTAATTTCTAATATGTCATTTTCTTACTTATCTACAGTATACAATAAAGTTATTCTTAAAATTAAATTGTTGATTCGAATTCTGCTGAACAAAGGTCAGTCTGCTGAGTGTTACTTTGAACCAGCCATAAAACTAATTGGATCATTAGAGTTTTTATATGCATTATGTACCATGTCACATTAAATGAAATGTCACATTCCTTTTACCACCGAATATTGCTATTGCAGGATATTAGAAAATGGAAGGAAAGGATGGAGTATCAGCAAAACAGGATGGAATATATTAAAGAGTTACTGGAAAATGAAGCTGAGGATTTTGCTTACAGAGTTAACTTAAGAAATGAAAAAGTGGAGAGAGAAAGAAAACGCATGGATGGTAGTGTCATTTCTAATTTCAAATGAGCCAAAAGATGTATTCTTATATTACAGGTATTAAGGCCTGAGATGGGTAGGTTTAGGATATTAAGATATTTATTTAGGGTCAACTTTCTTGGGAAAAAGTATTATATTTTATGTGAGTGATGCATTTTTCACAAAACTAATTGAATTATTTGAAGTTTTCTTTTCACCATTCAATCATCACAGATTTGCTTCAGAAAATTAAGGATCGTAAAGGGAACAAAGAGGTATATGTACAAAAGAGAAGGCAATCACGGAAATTGGCCAAACTTGTGTGTAACAAATGGCTGAAAAAGGTAAAAGTGCATGACCAAGATCCTCCCTCACCATAGATTTTCATGCAAAAATTTTCTTTCCCATCATATTTATGTTTAGCCCTACTTTGTGCTTAAATTACTAATTATCAAGAGATTTAGGTTTCCAGGGATGATGAAACATTAGATAGGAAGACTGTGGAACAAACTGTATTTAAAACAATGTTGGCTACCAAATCAAAGAAACAATATAATGGTCAGTGCCAATGAACATAATGCAAATAAATTAAAATTTTATAAACACAAGAATTAAGATCCTCATAACTATGATAAGCTAATTTTTTTACAGATAACATTATAGATATCCTTGAAGAAGTCAGAATTAGGCTGGCAGAACAAGTATATTTGGTGAGTCAAGAGCAAGTACAGTTCATTTTGCATACTAATTGTTTTTTCAACCCCAAAATTCAAAAGAAAATTGTTCAGTATATTATTTTTTCTAATAAAATAGGGTCCTCCATAGTTTTGTAAATGAGGATTGGAAATTTGTTCTGAAATGTTTAATAATTATTCATTGTTTCCATACTTATTTCTATACATTTATAACTCATTCAATTCTTGTCACCAAAATCTGTGGAATTCTCAAATTCATGACATCTAGAAATTTTAATTGTGTAAGATCATTCTTTTCATCAATCCGTCTTTAATATATAATTTAAAATAGAGTACTATTTCACATACTTTTACACTCTATGAAACCAGATATGTACTTCTAAAAATAACAAACAGCACTATATTTCAAAACTGATACTCCAAAATAGAGAGTATTATCAGAGTAAAAAATACAGATAAAACTTTTTGTTACATTGCTGATTTGCCATTAAAAATGTGCATTCTTAATAGTTTTGCTGAACTTTGGATTCAACAATATGAACAATTTAGATAAAGAGTAATTAGATAATTATAACATTGTAGATTTTGCTTTAAGTTTCTTTTGATTTAAGGTTGTTGATGCTAGACAGATGAATTATGTTTTCAAATCACTGAAAAAAAGAATAAAATCTTAAACAACTTCATCTAAGTTGGAATAAAAATATTAGGTAAAGATCAGTGTCCATCACAGGGACTTAAACATCTAAACTTAATATAAATAATATATAATAAATATGACATAACTTTTACATTATTATTGACTCTAAACCACTAATATGTTGAGATACCTGTAGAAATTACTAAAAGGTGACTAATAGCAATTGCTCAATTCTTCCATTTGCTTTGTTTACTAAACAAATTAATTATAGATGTTGCAATGGTTATGACAAATTACTTTAGTTGATTTTCAGCTAAATTTCTTATATAAATGAATTTAAGGGAAAATGAGATGAATATTTATAAGTCAAGAGAAGGAAATGATAGGCATATTATAAAAATCTGTGTTGCAAAATATAAAAAGTAAATATATTGATAATTCTCTTACATTTCCCTTGACATTTTATTTTTCTTCATCACAAGGTACATTATTTTTCTTCTTAGTAAAATTTGAACTCTTTGTTTAAATTCACTAAAAAATGTTTGTTTTCAATAATTTTAAAAGTTTCTTTGTAGCCACCAGCAGTCTCAGATGTCATAGACAAGATGTTGAATAATGCCATAGAGCAATTTTTATGGAAGAAAGTGGATCTCTTCATTAATGACATCATAAGTAGGGGAATACAAGTATGTATCCATTATAGCTATGTAGCTGATTATGTAGGACTCCTCACACAGTAGTTATTAAAATGTAAGGAAATTAATTGCAAGCCAAATGCTAACTAATGTATTTTAACGATTAAATCACCCTAATTCTCTCTTAATTTGATGAACATGTACATGTACTTGAGAACAGAAAAATAGAATGCACATACCAACTTTTTTCTTTTCCCTCTAAATTAAACTTGGGATGTCAAACAACTTTTTGAAAATAAGGACCTTAAAAATGTAAGGCTACTAATATGTACTCTTGGATGTGAAAAGATAGATTATACAAAGTGGCGATTAGTTCAATCTTTTAGTAAAAGGAATGAAATCATTATTTAAATTCTACCTGAAACCCAACCGAATGCTGTTGACTGATTTGTAAAACCCAAAAATTCATTTTTCCTTATTGTATGTTGCAGACAGTCAAGAATATTCATTCAAAAAAGATTCTTAGCGGTTTGAATGACTCTAAATCTCAACTCACTCGAAGTAGTAAAAGATATTCTGTTGATAAAACCAGAAGAAGGACAACAGAAATCCGGAGGTTAACAGATTATGAACCAAAGATATTTACAAGATATTCTCTTGGAAATTCAAGATTATCTCAGCTCTTCCCCAAACCGGTATTCACATTCACCTTTCTTCTATTTCAAATAGTTTCTTGTGGTTCACTTCAAGAAAAACATAATGATTCTTAAATAATGTGTCACATACACAAGTTACAAGATGTACAGAAAGTTGAAATTCACTAAGGTTATGTTTTCTTGTGAATAATGGCTAATAAACCTCTTGACTAGCAGAATTATTAAAGAATAACCATTGCAAGCAAATAAATATTTTCCAGATACCTAATCATAATTTTACTTGATATCAATTAATTTCTTACCTTAACAAGAATGCAGATACATCTTAAGTAACTTTTTCTGCAGATATTGTTTTGGTTTGCTAATGAAAATGCATTTAGAAATTATACAAAGAGAAGAGGCTGAATTCAAGCAAAGATGAAAAAACTAGTCAAAGTGTCAAAGCAAAATTTATTACAAGAAACTAACTTTTCATTGCCTAGACAGGCAGACAACAGACAGACAGGCCTAGTTAAGAGTACTTCTGGTGATCGTATTACATGTAGTACATACATGTACATACATAGAGCTGTAATGATTACTTTTGCCCTGGGCAGAGGAGATTCTGGTTTCCCAAGATGAAAAGTGAATTGTACTTCAATTTTCCAACTCCCTATGAGTTTGCACTATGAATATGTGCCCTGGTTTCCCTGCCCTCTCAATGGCTCTGCATGTACATTACATTACTTACTTAAGTGTTCTACCTTTCGGTAGGTTCATGTGCCCTAATATTTCCTATTCATAGCCTTCTCCTTCGTTACCTGGTAACTCACCCCACTTTTTATGTCATCTAATATCTTTTTCCTCTGCCTTCCCCTCTGTATTTTCCCTTGCATTCTACCCTCAATTACATTTTTCAGCAATCCCTCTCCTCGCACTATTTGACCCACCCATTTCTTCTGTCGGCACTTAATTACTTCAATTAAAACCCTTTCCTCCCCAACCATTCCTAGCACCTCTATGTTTGTTTTTCTATCCACTCAGCTCACCTTTTCCATTCTATGCCACACCCACATCTCAAATGCCTCCAATCTTTTGATGTCCTCTATTCGTAAGGTCCATGTAGTAGCCACAAATCAGAAGAGCAAATTTAGAGAGGTACTTCATTTCATTTCTGCAACTACAAATTACTAAAGTAATAGTGATGAGAATAATTTCATAAATTTCTTTTCGCCAAATTCCAAAGCTAATTAGTATTAGCTATTAAGATATCCAACACAGTTCATACCATTATTGATCACTTGTGCCTCATTAATGCTGATTATAACACAGCCAGCATTTAAGATCAGTGAAACTTGTCTTTAATAGTGTTGTAAAAATTTTCTGTAATGGACAGGTTTCTGCTATGTACAAATTAGAGTCATATATATAAAAATAGGAATACAATTTGGCAGGTTGGGGCTATGAAATTTTTCCATAATTGACAAGTTTCTGCTGTATACAAGTTCCATTATACACATTTTCCATTGTAATATAATTAAGCTTTAGCAAAGATGGGAATTGATGAAATTCTTTCTAATCCAAAATTTAATTAAATATTATATAAATTTTGAATTTAAATTGTTATTCTTATCGTTTTAATATGAAACACCAAAAAGGAATCGAATGACTCAGATTCTCCCGAAAGCAAACCTACTGCATCCTATCGCCATTCATCAGCAGTGTCGTAAGTATAATTTCAAACATTTATTTAATTCCACCATTAGTTTACTTGTGATTCTAACTATAGAATCTCTAATCTCTTGCAACTGGAGCCAACGATTGATAGACTTTACATAAATAAAATTGCTATCTATTTTTCAAATCCAATGACTTGCTGAAGCTACTTTTATTGTTGAGTTAGTAATTGAAAAAGCAAATCCCAAAATTTAGCTTATAGAGATTTACTTTCCATAATTCTAAATTGAGGGCTAATTAAGGTAATTGGTAGATAATTATATCACTCAGTGCTTCACATTAATAATGCTCAATTGAAGAAAGTAGACTCAATGGCTTATTTATAAATGTCTATGATTCTAGTTTTGGGAAGGTATTTAATATTGGAGTGACCGAGCAAGAATTTTCACTAAAGGAGATGAAGAATGTGAGAGATAGACCACCAACACCTGTGGTAGGTTGCTCAAATTTCATTTGCTGATTTGGAGATCAAACCTATCTCTTTTATTAATATTTATGATTATGTATGTAGTACATACGTATATTTTGCACTTTCCCAAAAAATATTCATATCAGTCTTGGAACTGAGAGCAGTTTTTAATTTCTGACTCTCAATTTATTTTTTGCTTAAAATCTCTTTACAATAAGCATAAGTGATGTTTTGATTTTTTTGGAGTGGATTGTTTTCAGTACCATTCTTCTTTCAATTATTACTTCCAATACTTTATTATTTGTTTTCCTCATGAACCATTGTATATTGCACTAAAAGTCTAATTTTGACCATGAATAATGCAGCACCTAACAGGTACTGAGTTCAGGATAAATGCTAAGTTTTTCATCCTGAGTCTAAAATAATAACGATCACTTTCAGTTAATTGAAACAATACCTTCTCATTCATTCATTGGTTTTCTGTCTTACGACAGGTCCATGATTACATGTTAAACCGAGTTCTCCATTCTTCCCTATCCATCGCTATTGCCTTGAGATCCTGATAACTCTCTTTATTCTTCTTGAGCACGTCTATTATTTGAAACCTTTTCCTACCCCTTGCTCTTCGACCTTCTAATTTTCCTTCCATCACGTCTTTGATCATACTTTCTCTTCTTAGGTGGTGACCTATCCAGTTTGCTTTTCTCTTATGTATCTTTCCTATTAGTTCCCTAACTTCTCCGATTCTTTGCAATACGTCCTCATTTTTGATCTTGTCTGTCCACTTAATTTTCTGCATTTTTCTCCAGGTCCACATCTCAAAGCTTTCCAAGTATTGGATATCTTTCTTCCGCAGTGTCCATGTTTCAGCTCCATACAAGGCATTACTCCATACGCAGCATTTCACAAGCTTCTTTTGGAGGTTTTCGTTTATTTGACCCGTTAATGTAATTCTCTTCCGATTGAAAGCCGCTTTAGCCTTGGCTATTCTAGATCTAATTTCCATTGTGCAGTTCCCATCTCTTGTAAGTATACTTCCTAGGTATAGGAAGTTTTCAACCTGCTCGATCCTCTTTCCATTCATCCGGATGTTCAGCTCATTTTCTGTCCTACTTATCCTCATCACCTTGGTCTTATCTATATTTATTGCCATACCATATTCATTTCCATATATATTAAGTCTATCAATCATCTTCTGTAGTTCTCTTTCTGAGTTGGCTATAATTACCTGATCGTCAGCATATTTCACTGATTTTATTACTTGTCCTCCTATCTTAAAATCCCCTATTCCCTCAAGTGACTTACATATTAGTTGTTCCGCATATAGGTTGAACAGTATAATACCTTCTAGTTATTCAATATCTGAAGTATGTGAATTGGTGGAACATGAATAAATAGGTAGTTGGTCATCATCATCATCTGGTGTTCTGCCTGATGGCTGGTCCCATATACCACCACTGTCCTCATTCTCTTCTGTCTTGAGCCTTCTCTTTAATCTCAATATAGCTGCTGCCCTTCACTTCATCTAACTGATTTAATTCTTCTTCTTCCTCTCTTTTTCTTTCCCTCCACTGAACCTTCTAATGCCACTGTTAAAATGTTTCCCCTCTAATCACATGACCTAACCAGTTAGCTTGCCTTGTTCTTATTTCCTTTATGAGCCTTCTTTGTTCTTTCACTCTATTTAACCTCCTCATTTTTCTACTTATCCACCCATCTTACTTTTTCCATCTTTCTCCACATCCACATTTCAAAACCCTCTATTCTACTTTTTCCCCACTCTCTTAATATCCATGTTTCACATCCATACAAGAAATCAGTCCATGTATAGCCTTTAACTAGCCTCTTTCTCAGCTCTGGATTCAGGTTTTTACTGCACAGCAAGTTTTTCTTCTGGATAAAGGCCTCTTTTGCCATTGCTATCCTTCCTTTTATTTCTGCAACACTTCTCCAATCATATGTTATCATAGTTGTTATGTACCTATAGCTTTTGACTTTTTCTATTATGCCTTGATTAGTTGGTAACATCATTTAAAATGGTCATCATCAGAATGTAGACCAGCATCATCAAGTTAATCATCATGTGACCTTTATAGTGATATAACTGCATTTTCTCTTAATAGATAACTTTTGATTTTCTGATTTTAAGGGTTTCCAAAAATAATCATTATTCACATATTTCACGATAAAAAAAGAATTTGCTGGGTTAAATTTTGTCACTTGTTTGGAAATTAAATTTGCCACTACTAGCCCTACTTCTCAAAGAAAACATGGCTTTTTGGCCAGGGATAGTTACTTTACATGAATTCAGGAACATTATACATAAAATCAGGAAAGATTTCAGTCCCACTGAATACATGTAGGCAAACATTAATATATTTTATATCCACTTTATTTTATCAGCCTTCTCTAAGTGACCTTGCAGAAGCAGTGTTTGAGTCTCCTATGATAATGAATAAAACTGATAAGTCTGCAATATTGAAAAGTCTAGGCTCAGGGATTGATATGACTGAAAGAAAAGAACTCATAGAAATGCTAAAATATCTTAGCAAAAATATCAGTCAAAGAGTATATACTAAATTGCAAAAAGAAATAAAACATCATGAAGATGGGAAAGATCATACATGTAAGTATTTTGCTCAATAGTTATTTTGGTTTTATGTATTATTTTGGTATTCTTTGTCATTGGTAATCACTCAAATATTTTAAGACTAATAGTAGAACTTGTATGAGCAATGAAGAATTATCAACTCAAAAAAAATCTCTAAATGACATACATATATGGCTCTGAGGATGATTTTCACACAGTTTTTTTATTCCACAGCGGTCACACAAGACGATATTGTTAAGACTATAGTAAATGGTATAATTAAACAAGGATTTGACTATTCACAGGCTATCGATGAACTAGAGTCAATTTCTCAAAGTATTACTGGAATAATTTCACGGAATATCTGGAAGGTATGTTGAATTCTCATTCAGATATTTTAATTTGACCTTAGAAGGATTAACAAGAAAGAAATTTATACCCTCCAAAAACTTCCCTTCTATTGCATTTATCTTTTATATTTATGGTATTTCTGTGTTTATTCCTGCATCTTATTGCTTCTTTCTGTATTTCATTTCACTATTTAAAGCTTTTTAATGTACTTTTCTTCAACTGAAAGGTATGTGAAACAAATGGCTGTTTCAAATTCCTGAAAATTCTGTATGAGGGCAATGCAATGTACATTGCCTCCTTTCTATTTTTCATATCTATAAGCTCTCACCAGTAGCTCTAGTGAGAACAGTTCTATTTGCAGTTCATTCTAATCAGGTGCACACCTATGGGGGGGCTGATGGGTTTGACCTCCCCCAAGATTCTACAGGTACTTCTTAAGAACCCATTTCTCGAGAGGGTTTGTTAGCATAATGTGTTAGTACTAAGTAATTGTCTATTTTACTTATATCTTTTTAATAAGGGTTAAAATGGCAGAATCTTGGGACTGTAATTGTTTCCAGATGTAGATAATTCTTAGAAAAGAGTTTTTTGAGAAAATTTCAATATACTTAGAAGGCGAAGCAATTTTAAGAGTTAGTTTAATGTGGTTTCTCTTCAAGGCAACATCATTAGTGAGAATGCATCTTATTTGAATTCTCCAAGAAGGTGTTGAGAAAATGTGTTGAATTGCACAATATTAGCTCACAACAAAAAATTACACAAGATTAGCATATCAGTTTTAGCTTTAGATAACAAAACTGTTATTGGACTCATCTATCTTTGAAGAATTTTGCATATATACCGACATTTTGTTTAACCGTGTATTATTAAATGCATAGATAATTTATGTGTATTGAGTGGTGCAGCAAATTCAGAGGTATGACAAAGTGTAGCTACACTGCTGGTTGAGCCACAAGCATAAATCCTGGGTGCATGCCTTGATTTAAATAGTTAAAGTTTTATTTGTATCGTGGAGGTAGTTTTGGCCTATCTCTATGATAAGAAGTTATCTTGTATTTGTTACAGAACATAAGAATAAACTGATAAAATCAAATTCTGCAGTAAAACCTGTCTAAGACAGAATCTGTTTATAGTGAAAACCTGCAGAAACCAGAAGCATTAATAATATTACTGCATCTACTAATGGTTTTTCACGAGAAAGGCCTTCTTTGCACAGGTTTTACTATCTTTAAGACCAAAGGATTGCTATGTATGATATTCTCCTTGTTAGTATGCCTTTATGATAGCTATTTTAACCAGATTTAAGTCAAATATATCCCTAATTCAAAGTTTTAGTTTAGAAATCTTTCTCCAAAAAAATTACATATACACTACGTTTAATTTCATTAATCAACTTTAATCACAAATTCATTTGTAGTATCCATTAAGGTTTCTAACCTTATTATCAGGAATCTTTTGTTAATCTTTCAGTTATTACCATATGTTGGAACATTAAATTAGCTTCTGTGATTCCAAGTGAAAAAAAAAATAATAAATAATTTGCAATATTTTTTATGAAAATTTAAATGTTAAAGACGTATGGTTTGTTTATAGATGGAAAAGATCCTTTACAAGTAATTCAGTTAATCTTAAAATGTTAAGATTAACATCTTGTCATGTTTCAAAAGTTTGAATAACACTAAAATCTCGATTATCATGGTTCATGATGGGAAGAGGATGCACAAACAACCAGATAACACGGATAATACAAAGTTTCTTATAATTTTCATAATTTACGTGAATCTAAAATTATTATTTGCGCACATAGTGCCTTCCTTCGGTAATTTTATTGGACTCATTAAGAGTTTTCTTCACCTGACCGCGGATAGCATACATAATGTAGTTGTATTCCCACTGTTCCATAAAAAACTCTTGCATAAGTCCTGCTCGCATTAGAACCGGAAAATGCGCTCTTTGAATATTTTCATAAAGACAGAAAAATTTTGACGAAGTGTAAAAAATCATTAATCGATAATCCCTAAATCGGGCAATCGGGAGTTCACTGAAAAAACCTTTATTAAAATTCTAACACATTTCTCAGCAATGCGCTAAGACAACCCGTACAACATCGTAGACAATTATTATGCATGATCTCTAAGCTCTGTGCTCAACAATAGTTCTAAGAACTGAGAGAAAACTTTATTTGATTGAGGGATTAAACATGGTTCCTTACTCTCCATCTCTGAGGTATGAAATCATGAAACGTAGGATTTCCATGGCCCTAAGGCAATTTTGAAAAGGCTTCTGAAAGTTTTTTAACTACATACACTCAGGTTATCTAATTTCTTAGAGTAGTAAAGTAAGTTTTATTTGAAATAATACACATATGTTAATCATATTGATAAAATATTTAATCTTCTTTACAGGGGCAAGAGAGACGCAGATCTTCCTTATTACCACGCAAATCTTATAGTAAAACGAGCAAATCATCCACCTAAATCATGGAAAATCTAAATTATGTTTGAAGTATTATTTAATGTGAATCTACAATGAGTTATTTATAACTCCTGAATTTTTGATTTAGTAATTAAAAGTACCTAAAATTCATCATTTAACCTCAATGATTTTGTCGAAGATTACCAGTGAAATTACGAATTACAGCTATCCGTTTATGTTATCCTAAAATATCAGGGAAAGTTTTTGTCTTTTCAAGCAATTTTTAACATATGAATAATAAATTTTCATAGAAATCTCATGATGATGAAAAGAATTATGTTTTAATCTAAGATTACACGTACCGCTGCTAGAAAATGTGAAACCATCGATCCTCTTTTAAAACCATCAGACCAGAATTGAAAGGCGTATTGCATATATTCGAGTGATACAACATCGTAATTGTAAATAAGTAAACGGATTTAGTCGTCAAATGAACTTTAAGATAATATTTAGAATATTATTTTTAATAAACATAAGACTCGACTAAGAAATTAAATAAAATCAATTCTGAGTTTGTTCCGAGTAAAGCGCTGGAAAGCTCCGCACGTGCCCAAAAGCCCGCAGGCACCTCTTCTCAACGTAAGGTATTAAAGGAAAGAGTGACAATAGTTTAGTATAATAGTGTTTTCATTCCTTCTTTTTACCTAAGAAGTTGTAGCTAAGTTTCAAGAGAAATGTATGATTCACTTAATGTATAATGCTTAACCTAATTTATATAATGTATAAGGTCGAATCTACAATTCTGATAACCTCATTAATTAGTCATTGAATATCTTATACACTCAGTAGTAATAGTATGAACATCGATGCTTAAGTCGAATGCTATTCTAATTCGGAGTTTTAACGCAAAATTAGAAGAAAAATTCGTATCTTTCTGGCAAATTCTTACCTCAAAGATAAATTACATAAATAAATATATTTCGAAAAATCGAAACTTTAGCTAAATAAAGGGAAATAATTATATTTGATTTTATAACTTTATAAAGGCGGGTTTTATGATTGCCTGATTATTTTCATAACTAAATAATTTTGTGCGTATTGGTTAAATATACAAAAAATTAGGGCGGAGAAGACAGTCACTCATTGCGATCACTGTCTTTCTGTCGGAAATATGCAAAAATCACGAAAAGGCTGAAGATAATTGTATAAACCATTGAGGTAAATACATGATTTATCAATTTTTCTGTTATAAAAGAATAAAAATAATTCTGATATACGAGTATAGCCGGGATCCGAACCAATCACTACATACAGTGTATGGTTGAAGGTGTCTTCGTGGAAGTTGTCGCCCGTAGAAATATTTCTTGGTTTATTTTTATAAAGTAAATAGAACGAAGCTCCTTTGCCTATCACGGATTATTTCAAGAAGGACGGGAGGATAATGATTGGATTAGATGAGCTTTCGAAATAGCTCTCCGCACCCCCAACCGCAGCATTCGCAATCATAGAGACACACTGCTGTACCAGATGTCTCCATTAAGTTATGCGTGAAGAAGGGTGGTCTGAAGGACCTTCCATCAATCTGAGATCTGATTGTGAGAGAAATTTGCCGCTCAGAATCAATTTATTTTGTTATCTAATTCCAATCTATGCTATTGGCTATGACTCGATATGACTAAAATTTGGAGTTTACTGTCTTCAACTCTGTAAAATGAAATTGTAAATTGCAAAGAGGATAAAGAACCTCTAGATGCTAATCAATAAATTAATCCATAAGATTTCTAAATCAACTCAAACGAAGCAGTTTTCAGCGCAACTTGTGGAAACTAAAAAAATTGGCACATTGTCTGTCATAGTTTGGACTTCACATGAAAAATTCCCTTGATGCAAAAGGTCATTGCCGAAGAAGATTTTCCTTTTACAGTGATTTTTATAATCAGAATATATTAAAAATTGTACAAGAAATTCGGAAAATATTTCGAGTTATTTCGTGATATGGTTTCGTCTTGAAACCCAACGGCTAGTTGCTGGAGGAGATTCTTAAACTTAATTTGAATACTTCGACATCTCCTCAATGACCCTGAGTTAGATGCGAGAATGGTTCAAATGTTGTCTATTTATAATACAGGGGTCCCCTTTTTATTCATTTTGTGGGTCACCTTCTGAAAATGAAGATAGCGGTAGTTTGGCATGTGAATAACATTCGTGAATATATTTCGTATTCAAGGTTTACCACTTCCCATGTGGTCCATAGTTCGATGCCAGGGCAGGTTAAATTTTCCTCTTTATCAAATTTACAGGAAACTCCAATCATTGTTTAGATTCTTCCCGATATCATAATGCCTTGAACCCTTAGGGATATTCAATGGAAGACCTTCTGAACCGTAATTTAAATGGACACCTAACCTAATGATCCTGAGTTTGATGCAGGGATGGCTCAAATTTCGCCCGTTTTAAATACATGGGGAGATTTTCAGTATTTTTTGTAGCACTTCTTAAATAAATAAATAGCTATAACCCAGCTTTTGGATAGGATTTGTGGCATTGTTATACATTGCAGGTAGCATACTTCCTAATTCATACCTGCTTCGACGCCAGGGTTGGTCAAATTTTCGTCCCTAAGGAATCTATAAGAAACTCGGGATTCATTATCCCCGTACTTCCGGAATTGATTGCGATTTGAAACTTTAGGTTATTATAAGAGAATCCATACAGTAATAAGTAATAATACTGCTATAATAGGTATTGGTTCGACGCCAGAACGGTACAGATAATGCTTAACAAGAGTTTATAGAAAAATAGAACCTGTTCTTAAGCAGGAACTTTGCAATACGACAAGTGGAAAAGTTACATAATTCCAAAGCTTACAGTATGCAAACAAATTTTACTCGTACCATAAATTATTATCTACCGTTTTTCATCTCGTTGGAGTAGTTCCAGAGCCGATATGTGAAACTACTACTAACACTATCATTTTATCTTTAAAATAATTACTATTTTCTGGATTTTAAGGTAAAAATAATCTACTCGTAAGAACATTTCAAGCTTGTTCAATAACAATCTATGTCCATTTATATCGGACAATGTTCCATTAATATGTTTAATGAAAGTATAAAATTTTACTTGACCCTCTGATGAATTCGAATAAATTTGTTTTCCAACGAAGACAATAATAGCGTCTGTGATTTATTATTGTCCATTTAATCTATAATCACCGTAAATCACGGAGATACGAAAGGAGGTTTCGGAACGAGAAAAAATTGCTGCTTTACAAGGTTAAGTATACCCGCTTCCTTCGATAAAAATAACTTTTTGTTAATCTTCGGAACATCAAGGAACGGAATGAAACATGTCTAGCATTAATTATGCTTTCAGGTATCGAATCACGCAAAGAGTTCTCTTAAATCATATTTACTAACCAAAGAGATGTGGCTTAATTAAATAGACTCGTATAAAATGAAATGGCGAATTGAACACAATAATAAATATCACGATATAACGGCGGCGAAATCATTGCGTCTATCGGTTTTCAAAAAATGCATAGTATAGAAAATTATCTTTTTCGTAAGTACGCATTGAATGAAATATTATCAAATGCATCATCATCCCCTGAGCACGTCATTCAGGTGGCACATCCGATTACCACAGATCTATCGTATACAGTTCCTGTATTCCGTTGTGTCGGGCAATCTGTCCTCTCCATTCAGCATCTCAATTTCTTACGTTACTTTTGCTCTCACCACAGTGTCAGATTACAATTAGTTTCTAAGCAGCTTTAGCTCTCATACTGCTTCCTTGTTAACTACCTGCCTCGTTCCAGCAGTAAAAATCACGCGGAAAATAGATCTGGCATGGTTATTTTTCAGGCAATTACGTAATACTTTACGTAGCTTCATCAATATATTTTTGGATTATATTCGTCGGAGTTGAGTTTTTACTGGTTCCATGATACTACAGATATTCACAGGAAAACAGTTGAATATTTTCCTAGATTAGAAACAGAAATAAGGCTTATATCAGGGCAACGGCCAAACCATAGCAGAAATTTAGGTAGCAGATTGATGGTGAAGATTCTTGTTTTTTCTGGCATGTCATAGTGATGAATATGTCTAAGAGTGGGATACATTTACTCTCTGTATTGGAAAATGGTTCAATTATGAGTTATTTAAATGCAACATATACGAAAAGTTTTGGGTTTCTTATTTCTTACCTCAGAAATTGGACCCTACCATCTTTCAAAACCGCAAAATTTTTGCACAACGAAAAAATAAATGCTGCTCTCCTTTGGTCCTTGAGTTGTCACCATATAATATGGAGCGGGAGGCGTTCGTTTTCGGAGACAATTATCTATTTCAGCTATTGCGACCCAATCATTCCTAAAGTAAATTTCAAATTATTTGGCAAAATGGATTATTTCCCTCAAGAATGGTAAAAATCAAACAGGACAGGTCAATAATGAATTTGGTATAAATCCACTCAGATAAGTTTGTCTCTCGATTCTTGGAACATTATAACAAACGGGTCCTTTAATCGAGAGGTAGCCTGTTTGGTAATGGAATTCCCAGAGGGACACAGATGAACTAGTGATCCAGTGATGATGACTTAGGAGAGCTGACTGAATCGATTGCCAGTGAATCCTGTCAATTAAAGCGATTAATAGATGCCGCTCATGTTGAGACAATGACCACATGACCCCAACAATTACTTCCAATGAGCTCGGCCTTAGTCCAGTAGGGCCACGGATTTATTTTTTGCCCAAGATTCCAGTTTTGCTCATACACTAAAAAGATGTTTCGCGAGGTATAAAATCATTGACTGTCTCACTTTTCGTCCTAGAAATTGAAAAAAGATGTTAGAAGAAAAGAATTTTAAACGCCTTCGGAGGATGATTAAAAGATCGATTATGAGCCTAAAAGGTGTATTCGCCGCCGTTTGTTTTTGATATCCGTACAAACTGTAAACAACATCAGAAGTAATGGTATACGTGTCTTCTGACATGTTCACCTTGGAATTTTGGAGAGCGGGAAACCCGTGGTCTTTTCCGGCGTTCAGAGCGGGCTTTTCTTCACTTCTTGAAGCTAACTATCATACTTTAATAATTTCGTTTCTCAGCCTCGTTTGCAACGAAGAATGCAAATTAAATGGAAAGTATCCTCCCTAGTTAGCTGAGGGATTAAGTACGTTTTCCCACGTATTGGGAATATATACAATATGTACTATCAACTTTACTGTACTTTAACATATGTACTGTCACTCCGGTCCGTTCTGATGGTTTCCTATCCTATCTAAATGCTTCATAAGTCCCCTTAAGTAATGGTACATACTGTATATATAATTTACATACATATAAGGCATAATTTACAGCGATCCGATAGTAAAAAGATTTCTCACTCTCGGTCTAATTTGAGTATGGATTTTAAAAAATGGGAAATAATTATGGGAAGAAGAAATTCGACCGCAAGTGAAAAAAAACACTCAGACTCAGTTAATGAGAAGTTACTAAAGAACTAAATTTATTTTAGAACAATAACAAAGTCTGATAGATAAACCCCATATTGATGAGGTGGACTCTTCCACCTAACCTCGTAATTCGTTTAATGATTCCAAAATTAATAAATAAAGGAACAACTGATTAAGTGAAAATTCTGTTAGGATTCCTTCATCAGCCATTCTAAGCGATCTCTTTCTTAGATTGTGATTCAGGTGATCGAACTGCGTTTTAACGTTCGGGGCCAATTAACGCAAAGCTCTCCCATGGAACGAGAGGGCTCTGGTCGTAAAAATCAACTCAATTCCCCTGCATGTTCAAATAAACGTCGACGAAGATGAGTTTTATCTAACATTGAAATCAAATGTAACAGAAAACAGTAATTATTAATGTAATATTCCCTTTTCTACTCATACACTCGGATAGTTCCATAAATATTTTTGGAATCGAATTTAATTAATGAATACGAAGTTTTCTCGAATAACTATGCAATGGCCTCAACTGACCATATAATAAGGAATTTATCTTTTCCAAAACCTAGTCTTGCTCAATTACATAAAATCAGAGTAATAACTAATGGTAAGATCTTCTTGCAACTGCAGATTACATTTTTCAGTGATATAACCAAGGAAATTCTCTGCGATTTTTCTAAGGAGAAAGTAATCGGAGGAGGATTTATAATGGTTGAAATCGCTTTTCAATTTCTCACTTCCGCAGACGTAATCCTATGGCTAACGATTTGTCGGTTGCGCGGAATAAGATAGTGGAGAAGTCTAGTTCCTTACGGAAATTTACATACATATTTGATATTCTCTCATTCCAGCACACGAGTGACGATTCAGGGCAACAATTTCCTAAAAAAAAGATAGATATCCAAATAGACGGTAGTATTCAGATATGATGATGATTAAAATATGATAGGGTAGGTGCTTCTCGACTTACAACCTATGCGACTTACGACCACTCGCACTGACGACCAATTTAATTTTATCTTTCGTGTGTACGCTTCCTAAAACTCAGGAACCAAAAACTCCACAACTTTAAAATATTCACTCTTAAATAAATATTTTTATATAATTTTATCATTTTTCTTACATCTGTACAATAGACAAATAATCCAAATATTTATATAAATTTAAGTTTAATAATTAATTTTTGACCGACTTGGCATACGTGCCTCCGAATCGACTTAGCGCCGGTCACTGAAAACGTTTCCCGGTAATTAGTCGAAAAACCATCTGTATATATAAATAAAGGTTAACGTATTATATCTATAGCTACTTCACGGTTTATATTTCATTAACTACGAATATAAGTACATGATATATGATCAATGCTAAATAAATAAAAGCAGAAATGAAAATTTCATTCGTGAACGAAATTCATAATCGGAAATGTTGGGTTAATCATACAAAGTGTTAAAATTGACGCTTTAGCAAATGAGAAAGAATTGAATTACCGGAAAAAAGAATCGCATGAATACTTGCGATATTTCGCGAAATACGGAGAAATACTGGGAAAATGAAATAATTTACTAACAGGATTCAAAGATGGCTCTGAGCGGTATTTGGGGTAACAAATTTATCGGACTGGGCAAATTACCCCTGAGTAAATGCCCTTTCATTCTATTTATATGGCGAGGCAGGGAAAGAGCGTCTTTGGATGATTGCGCGTTGTTGCGTCTGAAAACCTTGAGATATCCATTCTGAATGTACACATTCGATGATCTTGACACGGTAATTCCCTCCATAAACCTGCATAAGAAAAATAGCCATTCCAGATGGAATCATAGTATGATTTCCCATTTCATTAGGACGTTTCCTATAAATTATTGCTTTTTTTGAACCGGAGAGCTGCTGCCATAAGAGATCGCGCGAACATATTTTCCGATCTCATTTCTCTGACGACCCAGCGGTCATTGTTCGACTTCCGAAGCGCGACTCGACTACTGTGAACGTCCGCCTGGGAGGAGTAGCAGGCACATACAAAAGGACGGAAAACGATCAAAACATCTCCGCTTAGTGATTCCACTTCTTCGTAGCGCTGGGCGAAACCGTCGGCCGGGTGCATATGGGGTAGTAAAACCAAGGAGGCTTCACGCACCTCTTTTGTAACGAAGGAACACTCCCCCTTCCTGATCCTTTACGTAACGCACTTCTCATCGACCTTCGAATGGAAGCCCTCTATCTCTGGGAAAGGTTCCTCCGTCACGTGAGGCTAAGGTTTAGCTTGCGCGGTGTGTCGCAGAACCGACCTAAGTGTTAGCGAACTCCTAGTCAGCGTTATAGGGATTTCATTTCAGAGGTTAATCACAAATAGAACGTCCTAAATTGCGACTTGGAAGGGCAAATGCAGTCGATCGTTACGCAACGTTCGGCTCGCAGCAGGGATTAAATCAAAAGTGACATTAAAAGTGCGATGTGAAATTCGACGTCATGCAGAAGAGCTGAAATATAATTTTACAACTCTTCTGTGAGTAATTACTACCCCATCAGGTTGATAGCGAAGGAAGGTAGAGGTAAATAAATTCTTGCGTGCGAAGAACATCCACCACCGAGTGTTAAAATATACGACGAGTAACAAGTAACCTTATTTTTGTTTCAAGGTAGAGCGATGTGATGGTAAATAGTCGATGTATTAAATCTAATACTATTCATTGCACAACAATGATAACCATTACACTTAGTATTTACACTTCCATGGTAATACTAAGTACACTCAGTATACTAAGTATACTACCTGGTAATACTAAGTATACTCAGAAATGGCTTACCACACTCGCGTAAGAGGTAGAATTTCATTGAAGCACTACGAAATAGTTTACTACGCAACTTTCTTACGTCCTTTTAATAAAAAAGGCAAGAAATAATTAATGAAGCTAGACAAACAGACAGATTCTTCATTTCACATTCGACTTTGAAAGCGTAAGAATAAAAAGATCCTCATCCTCTCTCTATACCAGGGTGGTGAACCTATGGCACTCGTGCCAAAGATGGTACGCGAGAGAATTTGCGATACGTGGAACTATGAAGGCAATATCCTTGTAAGTATTCTTCACTTGAAAGATGAACCCCCCAGAGTAGATAGATGTGCATTCTGTTCATTAGCAATGATAATTAATTATTATTTGTCAATTATTCCATCGCTGACAAAATAAAATAATAATATCTGCATCTAATTCATATATTGGCACCAAAGCGCTACGCTAGTCCTTTATATTTGCGATTTTTGCGATAAAAGGTTCGCCATTCCTGCTCTATGCAGTTAAACCTGACGCCAGCGATGATATGATTTTAGTATAACTATGGAAAGGTACTCTAAAGTATAGCCAAGAATTTTAAGGCCGTGAAACTACAATGGGAATAAATTCATTTCGTGGAATTGTGAGTTAACTTATTATATGTTATATAAGAACATGCATTAATTTATGAAGAAAATCCTCTCGGTTCTAATTTACATTTTTTTATAAATTTCACCGAAAAATCAGAGTGATTTGGAGAAGTTAAAAACCTCAAGATGAACTTTGAATGTAATCTAGGTAGAAATATTTCATATTCCGGGTAGAAAAGGAGATTTACGATGATCCCACGGTTCTCCATACCTTTCCTAGTACTTTCCACTTGTAAAGTCTGAGATACACAGGGAAGTGAAATCCGTAAATAAGTTTATTCGCATCCAGTGTAGCGAAAAACATTCTTCATGTATATAATAAGAATGTTTCAATCTAAGCTCCTTGAGTATAAAAGGTGAACTAAAGGAATACAAAATCCTTTGCAACGAATGTTAAGTGCGAAAATGTGTAAAACAGAGGCTAGCAAGAGCGTATGCCAGCATGTATTAAGACAATAATTACGTAACGATTCCGCCTCGAGACTGAAAGACCTCTGCGGAGGGACCCACCGTTCGAAACCTTAAGATGTTGAACGTCACCGGAAAGGTTCTAGATAGCCTTTTTAGTGATAAGCCTAACACAGATATCCATTTGCAAGGTTTATTTAAGGGATTCTTAAATAAGACCATGATTTTACCTGCGAGCTCTCCATCATTGTGATACATTATCCCTCTATAACAAGTGATAAATCAACTTTTCCCGATGGTACTTGATTAACGCCTTTTCATCCCTAAAAACCAATATGATTACGTCTCATATTATTATTTGGAATGCAGAATGAGATATTGGACCGTAATTGAACTTCTTTTAAGAAATCTGTGCAGGTACACAATTACGTAACCAAAACATTTTACGTAAGCCATGGTATCTATAGACGCTTAGCGATTCTAAAACGTTACGCACAATTTCTTTCTCCACAGAGGCGATAGTTTGCAAGGAGTGTCCACACTCTATAAATAACTGCATAAAGAGAAGAAATTAATTGAATCGATTGAATATTTAACCGTTCGAGGTGTAATAAGGAAGATTATAAAATACCTGTTACGGGATGGAAAAACAAATACTGTTAATATGATCACCTCATTAGTTAAATAAAGCCATGCATTTTTAATTTTATCTCATACCCCCAAAATAGCAAGGGGAGTAAAAGTTAAAACAGGAGCTTAAAGAATTTTTGCTACGAAAATAAAGAGGGGAGTGGAGTCTGATTCTCTGCTTCAATGCAATTATGCTCTGAGAGAATCATTTGAGCCTCATTTTTCTTGAAAAATAATCGTTACGTAACGCTTTCATTTTGACGAGTGGAGATTTCTCCTCTTTCAACTTAGACCCGTATAATATAGTTAATCTCAGAATGGAGTGTATCAATAATCTATGCAATTTCAAGTGTAATCCATTCCAAAGTTAGTAAAAGGATTTCAGGTTTTTATTTGCTCTCTCTACTACAACTATTTCTGCTTAAATTTCCCTTCCTTACACTAACTCATTTACTGCTGTTGTAGGTAAATAATGATGATATTGCTAACTATCCCTAGTAGTAGTGTACTGAAATATAACTGTAGAATCAGTAATAGTTATTTCGAGAAAACGAGACATAAAATGAAAGTCTGGGACGTTTTGTTTCAAGAATCTGCGAGAGTGACCTAAATCTAAGCTATATAAACTTCTAATAGAATAGCTGAATCGTACATTCTCGGTAAACTGATGTTGAACGAAGATTTTAACCTATTTTCTCCCATTTCAAGGGGAATTGTTCGTTTCTTATCAGTTTCGGTATTCGATCCTCCTGTCTTTTACTTTGGTTTTCCACTTCGCATGAATTAGTAAATGAATTGCAACAAGACGAAGAAGCCCTGTATTTTCGTAATGAAATAACCCAACTCCTTATATTTATGCTTCATTTCAATGCCATAATATGGGACAAGATGTCAGAACCGCCTAATTTAGCTGAGTTGTCCATCTATTATCGGAGAAATTAACCGAAAAATCACACCGAATTCTATGATAAAAAGAACAAAAATTCGAAATGATTCATATCACTTAATTCACTCAAGTTTTCCATAAATCAAATATACAATAATGTGCAATAAAAATTTAAAAGATGGTCCACCATTCCAATATCAAATAGCTTTTTCGCGAGGGCGTCTCATATAATATTTTTCACACTTGTTATTCCTTTGTTCTCATAAATTAGTATCATACGAATCCAACTGTGATGTATCTTTTCTTGGTTGGAGCTGATCCTTACTTTTCAGAGAATTAAGAGACATCCTTCATTGATAGTTAAGATGAATATTCCCTCTCATAAAAATCTTTTAATACGTTTGATATAAATTTTATACATAATCTCTTGACGCGTACTTTTAACATTACGTATATTTAAGAGTAAAATTGCTATTTTCTTCCACTTCCACTTTTATATACGTTTTTCCCTGTTATTTATCCTCTTTCTCGCATAAATTACTTCATTCCTATATATAATACGTTACTAGAGTCTTTTAAGTGGTTCCAGTGGTTTCAGTCTCCATTGAGAGACTGAAAAATTTACAGCGATATATTGGGAATAGTAAAAATGACGCATACACCGTATTTGAAGGCGAACGAATTCCCTTTCTGATGTTCATGGTTAATGATTTGATGCTATAAATTGAGAGTTTACTGATAAATATAAAAAAAATCCATAGGGTACTGTAAATGTTCTCTTTGTTTCATCTAGGATTGACTTGATCATATGGTTATTCAACTTCATAGTGGCAGTTTTTTCGTTATTGGTGTTCAATGATCCTCAATTCTTTAACCAGAGCTGAACGAAATAGTTTGCTAAATTACTAGCTTCGTAAAATTTCCCGTCGAAACTTAGATTTTAGAATGACTGCAATCAGAATTAGTTAATCTTTTAGAAGAGGTAAACATTTCCATGTACGCAATAAAAATATCTGAGAGAATGAAAATCAAAAGATTGAGGTTTGCGGCCTTCCGAAACGTCACGTGAGAATGGTAGAGGAGGAAGGGAAGGAGATGAAAAGTTGAAGAATAAGGGGAAGAAAGGGAAGAGAAGCAAGGAGGGCGTCTCAAGAACGTTTTTTAGCCCAAGACGCCTTGGGGAGGCTCACGTGAATCTCGGCAGCACGTGATATTTTCCGCAGCAAAGATAAACGAAACTCGTAAAACCTGCTCAAATTCATTACTGGACTTCAAAGAAACTATTAGAATGTCTCTTTCTTGTAGTAAATGTGATGATGGCATCCACGAAAAAAGGATCTTTGAGCTTTATATATTTGCAGGCTGCTGTACCTAACATTGTTACGCTGTACCTAACGCAATACCTAACGACGCGTCGTAAATAATATCGAGTGTGCCTCGGTCGTCTTTGGAAAATCCCAATTAATCGATAAATCGGTCGTCTTACTCATAAGTATATTTATACGTACTTTTCTATTTGGTCGTTTTTCTCGATTGGCTGTATGAATTTGATATCTAGATTCTTCCAGAATGGCCCTTATACATATAAAATCCGCTACCCAATTTATTTATCTCAGTTTTTTTCTCCGAAAATTTTCGTTACATTTCAAGCGTTTCAATATCATCTGGATATCGATCGCATCGTTTCCTCTCGGAATGGGCATTCGAAATACCTTGTTCATTCACAATACTTTACATTTTCCTATCCCTTGCAATTGTTCCAATAATAAAGACAAATCCATTCGTCTTTTCATACATTCCCTATCATTTTTAAAGCCATACACGTATCTTTTCTTACGATGTTATTGTCCACATTCAACCACTTTATCCATGTAATATTTCATGTAATATCGTGTATCAACAACCACTTTCAAACAAATGTTGGGAATTAACTTCTAAACCCCTGCCACACGCCGAATGGTGGCTTTCAGGGTACTTACATAGACATCAAACTTTTAAATGAAAGAATACATAAGAATAGAGTCTGTGTTATAGGTCAGTATTTGCTAAAAATTTTAAGAAAACTGTATGATCTGGGGATTGTATAAGAGATACAAGTAAACTTCATTTATATGCTGTGTTCATTTCACCCTTCTACAGGGGTGAGAATCATTCCAGTAATAATTTACTGACACTATCATAAAAAGGAAGCCCTGTGGTGTTTTTCGTATAATCACATTTCATAGTATTACTAAATTGTATTTCTATATCGTATAAGAATTTTTTAAATATTGTCTTCATTGAAATCAATCGAATTTATAAGTTCTTGAGTGACTAAATATGTAGTTCATGAACACATATCTCTGACCAGGTCAGGATTACAACAATCCATTCAATACAGTATTCCGTAAAGAAAACATTCACGATAAGGATAGAACTTTCTATTATCAATCGGCGGGATGTAGAGTAATAAGAAATTGATAAAAATGATATATATACATATCATCAAATAAAATTTTTAATCCATTCAATACAGTATTCCGTAAAGAAAACATTCACGATAAGGATAGAACTTTCTATTATCAATCGGCGAGATGTAGAGTAATAAGAAATTGATAAAAATGATATATATACATATCATCAAATAAAATTTTTAATCCATTCAATACAGTATTCCGTAAAGAAAACATTCACGATAAGGATAGAACTTTCTATTATCAATCGGCGAGATGTAGAGTAATAAGAAATTGATAAAAATGATATATATACATATCATCAAATAAAATTTTTAATCCATTCAATACAGTATTCCGTAAAGAAAACATTCACGATAAGGATAGAACTTTCTATTATCAATCGGCGAGATGTAGAGTAATAAGAAATTGATAAAAATGATATATATACATATCATCAAATAAAATTTTTAATCCATTCAATACAGTATTCCGTAAAGAAAACATTCACGATAAGGATAGAACTTTCTATTATCAATCGGCGAGATGTAGAGTAATAAGAAATTGATAAAAATGATATATATACATATCATCAAATAAAATTTTTAATCCATTCAATACAGTATTCCGTAAAGAAAACATTCACGATAAGGATAGAACTTTCTATTATCAATCGGCGAGATGTAGAGTAATAAGAAATTGATAAAAATGATATATATACATATCATCAAATAAAATTTTTAATCCATTCAATACAGTATTCCGTAAAGAAAACATTCACGATAAGGATAGAACTTTCTATTATCAATCGGCGAGATGTAGAGTAATAAGAAATTGATAAAAATGATATATATACATATCATCAAATAAAATTTTTAATCCATTCAATACAGTATTCCGTAAAGAAAACATTCACGATAAGGATAGAACTTTCTATTATCAATCGGCGAGATGTAGAGTAATAAGAAATTGATAAAAATGATATATATACATATCATCAAATAAAATTTTTAATCCATTCAATACAGTATTCCGTAAAGAAAACATTCACGATAAGGATAGAACTTTCTATTATCAATCGGCGAGATGTAGAGTAATAAGAAATTGATAAAAATGATATATATACATATCATCAAATAAAATTTTTAATCCATTCAATACAGTATTCCGTAAAGAAAACATTCACGATAAGGATAGAACTTTCTATTATCAATCGGCGAGATGTAGAGTAATAAGAAATTGATAAAAATGATATATATACATATCATCAAATAAAATTTTTAATCCATTCAATACAGTATTCCGTAAAGAAAACATTCACGATAAGGATAGAACTTTCTATTATCAATCGGCGAGATGTAGAGTAATAAGAAATTGATAAAAATGATATATATACATATCATCAAATAAAATTTTTAATCCATTCAATACAGTATTCCGTAAAGAAAACATTCACGATAAGGATAGAACTTTCTATTATCAATCGGCGAGATGTAGAGTAATAAGAAATTGATAAAAATGATATATATACATATCATCAAATAAAATTTTTAATCCATTCAATACAGTATTCCGTAAAGAAAACATTCACGATAAGGATAGAACTTTCTATTATCAATCGGCGAGATGTAGAGTAATAAGAAATTGATAAAAATGATATATATACATATCATCAAATAAAATTTTTAATCCATTCAATACAGTATTCCGTAAAGAAAACATTCACGATAAGGATAGAACTTTCTATTATCAATCGGCGAGATGTAGAGTAATAAGAAATTGATAAAAATGATATATATACATATCATCAAATAAAATTTTTAATCCATTCAATACAGTATTCCGTAAAGAAAACATTCACGATAAGGATAGAACTTTCTATTATCAATCGGCGAGATGTAGAGTAATAAGAAATTGATAAAAATGATATATATACATATCATCAAATAAAATTTTTAATCCATTCAATACAGTATTCCGTAAAGAAAACATTCACGATAAGGATAGAACTTTCTATTATCAATCGGCGAGATGTAGAGTAATAAGAAATTGATAAAAATGATATATATACATATCATCAAATAAAATTTTTAATCCATTCAATACAGTATTCCGTAAAGAAAACATTCACGATAAGGATAGAACTTTCTATTATCAATCGGCGAGATGTAGAGTAATAAGAAATTGATAAAAATGATATATATACATATCATCAAATAAAATTTTTAATCCATTCAATACAGTATTCCGTAAAGAAAACATTCACGATAAGGATAGAACTTTCTATTATCAATCGGCGAGATGTAGAGTAATAAGAAATTGATAAAAATGATATATATACATATCATCAAATAAAATTTTTAATCCATTCAATACAGTATTCCGTAAAGAAAACATTCACGATAAGGATAGAACTTTCTATTATCAATCGGCGAGATGTAGAGTAATAAGAAATTGATAAAAATGATATATATACATATCATCAAATAAAATTTTTAATCCATTCAATACAGTATTCCGTAAAGAAAACATTCACGATAAGGATAGAACTTTCTATTATCAATCGGCGAGATGTAGAGTAATAAGAAATTGATAAAAATGATATATATACATATCATCAAATAAAATTTTTAATCCATTCAATACAGTATTCCGTAAAGAAAACATTCACGATAAGGATAGAACTTTCTATTATCAATCGGCGAGATGTAGAGTAATAAGAAATTGATAAAAATGATATATATACATATCATCAAATAAAATTTTTAATCCATTCAATACAGTATTCCGTAAAGAAAACATTCACGATAAGGATAGAACTTTCTATTATCAATCGGCGAGATGTAGAGTAATAAGAAATTGATAAAAATGATATATATACATATCATCAAATAAAATTTTTAATCCATTCAATACAGTATTCCGTAAAGAAAACATTCACGATAAGGATAGAACTTTCTATTATCAATCGGCGAGATGTAGAGTAATAAGAAATTGATAAAAATGATATATATACATATCATCAAATAAAATTTTTAATCCATTCAATACAGTATTCCGTAAAGAAAACATTCACGATAAGGATAGAACTTTCTATTATCAATCGGCGAGATGTAGAGTAATAAGAAATTGATAAAAATGATATATATACATATCATCAAATAAAATTTTTAATCCATTCAATACAGTATTCCGTAAAGAAAACATTCACGATAAGGATAGAACTTTCTATTATCAATCGGCGAGATGTAGAGTAATAAGAAATTGATAAAAATGATATATATACATATCATCAAATAAAATTTTTAATCCATTCAATACAGTATTCCGTAAAGAAAACATTCACGATAAGGATAGAACTTTCTATTATCAATCGGCGAGATGTAGAGTAATAAGAAATTGATAAAAATGATATATATACATATCATCAAATAAAATTTTTAATCCATTCAATACAGTATTCCGTAAAGAAAACATTCACGATAAGGATAGAACTTTCTATTATCAATCGGCGAGATGTAGAGTAATAAGAAATTGATAAAAATGATATATATACATATCATCAAATAAAATTTTTAATCCATTCAATACAGTATTCCGTAAAGAAAACATTCACGATAAGGATAGAACTTTCTATTATCAATCGGCGAGATGTAGAGTAATAAGAAATTGATAAAAATGATATATATACATATCATCAAATAAAATTTTTAATCCATTCAATACAGTATTCCGTAAAGAAAACATTCACGATAAGGATAGAACTTTCTATTATCAATCGGCGAGATGTAGAGTAATAAGAAATTGATAAAAATGATATATATACATATCATCAAATAAAATTTTTAATCCATTCAATACAGTATTCCGTAAAGAAAACATTCACGATAAGGATAGAACTTTCTATTATCAATCGGCGAGATGTAGAGTAATAAGAAATTGATAAAAATGATATATATACATATCATCAAATAAAATTTTTAATCCATTCAATACAGTATTCCGTAAAGAAAACATTCACGATAAGGATAGAACTTTCTATTATCAATCGGCGAGATGTAGAGTAATAAGAAATTGATAAAAATGATATATATACATATCATCAAATAAAATTTTTAATCCATTCAATACAGTATTCCGTAAAGAAAACATTCACGATAAGGATAGAACTTTCTATTATCAATCGGCGAGATGTAGAGTAATAAGAAATTGATAAAAATGATATATATACATATCATCAAATAAAATTTTTAATCCATTCAATACAGTATTCCGTAAAGAAAACATTCACGATAAGGATAGAACTTTCTATTATCAATCGGCGAGATGTAGAGTAATAAGAAATTGATAAAAATGATATATATACATATCATCAAATAAAATTTTTAATCCATTCAATACAGTATTCCGTAAAGAAAACATTCACGATAAGGATAGAACTTTCTATTATCAATCGGCGAGATGTAGAGTAATAAGAAATTGATAAAAATGATATATATACATATCATCAAATAAAATTTTTAATCCATTCAATACAGTATTCCGTAAAGAAAACATTCACGATAAGGATAGAACTTTCTATTATCAATCGGCGAGATGTAGAGTAATAAGAAATTGATAAAAATGATATATATACATATCATCAAATAAAATTTTTAATCCATTCAATACAGTATTCCGTAAAGAAAACATTCACGATAAGGATAGAACTTTCTATTATCAATCGGCGAGATGTAGAGTAATAAGAAATTGATAAAAATGATATATATACATATCATCAAATAAAATTTTTAATCCATTCAATACAGTATTCCGTAAAGAAAACATTCACGATAAGGATAGAACTTTCTATTATCAATCGGCGAGATGTAGAGTAATAAGAAATTGATAAAAATGATATATATACATATCATCAAATAAAATTTTTAATCCATTCAATACAGTATTCCGTAAAGAAAACATTCACGATAAGGATAGAACTTTCTATTATCAATCGGCGAGATGTAGAGTAATAAGAAATTGATAAAAATGATATATATACATATCATCAAATAAAATTTTTAATCCATTCAATACAGTATTCCGTAAAGAAAACATTCACGATAAGGATAGAACTTTCTATTATCAATCGGCGAGATGTAGAGTAATAAGAAATTGATAAAAATGATATATATACATATCATCAAATAAAATTTTTAATCCATTCAATACAGTATTCCGTAAAGAAAACATTCACGATAAGGATAGAACTTTCTATTATCAATCGGCGAGATGTAGAGTAATAAGAAATTGATAAAAATGATATATATACATATCATCAAATAAAATTTTTAATCCATTCAATACAGTATTCCGTAAAGAAAACATTCACGATAAGGATAGAACTTTCTATTATCAATCGGCGAGATGTAGAGTAATAAGAAATTGATAAAAATGATATATATACATATCATCAAATAAAATTTTTAATCCATTCAATACAGTATTCCGTAAAGAAAACATTCACGATAAGGATAGAACTTTCTATTATCAATCGGCGAGATGTAGAGTAATAAGAAATTGATAAAAATGATATATATACATATCATCAAATAAAATTTTTAATCCATTCAATACAGTATTCCGTAAAGAAAACATTCACGATAAGGATAGAACTTTCTATTATCAATCGGCGAGATGTAGAGTAATAAGAAATTGATAAAAATGATATATATACATATCATCAAATAAAATTTTTAATCCATTCAATACAGTATTCCGTAAAGAAAACATTCACGATAAGGATAGAACTTTCTATTATCAATCGGCGAGATGTAGAGTAATAAGAAATTGATAAAAATGATATATATACATATCATCAAATAAAATTTTTAATCCATTCAATACAGTATTCCGTAAAGAAAACATTCACGATAAGGATAGAACTTTCTATTATCAATCGGCGAGATGTAGAGTAATAAGAAATTGATAAAAATGATATATATACATATCATCAAATAAAATTTTTAATCCATTCAATACAGTATTCCGTAAAGAAAACATTCACGATAAGGATAGAACTTTCTATTATCAATCGGCGAGATGTAGAGTAATAAGAAATTGATAAAAATGATATATATACATATCATCAAATAAAATTTTTAATCCATTCAATACAGTATTCCGTAAAGAAAACATTCACGATAAGGATAGAACTTTCTATTATCAATCGGCGAGATGTAGAGTAATAAGAAATTGATAAAAATGATATATATACATATCATCAAATAAAATTTTTAATCCATTCAATACAGTATTCCGTAAAGAAAACATTCACGATAAGGATAGAACTTTCTATTATCAATCGGCGAGATGTAGAGTAATAAGAAATTGATAAAAATGATATATATACATATCNCCACGGCGTCAAGACCGATATGTTTGGAATTTCTATATTATTATAGAATATATAAACGGATATTCTATACTTATATACATTTTTTAATATTGTAGAGTAAATATATTCATCGATGAAAATGAAATCTTATTTAAATTTCCAAATTGAAGAGCTCTCTTAAATTCGTATAAATGTACGATAAAAACAACTACTGACGAATAATATACCATACAATTGATGCGACAATAAACGATCTGCTGCAAATAAACACCGATCATAGCAATCTGATGGCGAGTTAAAGAAATTAGGAAATCGCAAATTGGTCGAAGAAAATTGTGTTTGTTAAGAGTAAAATGATGCGTTAACATACATAATTTTACAGATTTAAGTAGCCCATCACATAGATAGCCATTATCAGAATGAGTTTTAGAAATACATAATTTAAACACAACAGTCCAAAGGACAATATATTAAAAATATTTATAACATTCTACGCAACGACATCTTCGGGTCCGAACCTGGGTCGTTTATATATAACAATTTAATCGGATGTTTTTACTCGCTTCACGCATATATTTACATATGTATTTGAATTGGAATAATGCATTTCATAAATAGACAACAACATCAAAATCTTTTGTGGAAGCTACGAAATGTTTTTTCTTTTAGATATGTACTAATTCATTTCACAAAGTTACACTTGCACACATCAATTATATTATAATCTTTTGAGGTTTTGCAAAATTAATTCTGAAAGTAAATACTGCATAAATGGAAGAACCGATAAGTTTGATGCAGCTAATTATTTCTGCACAGTATAATCATACCAAGTTTCATTTCTCGATTGAACTTAAATCTCTTCTAGTATTTAGCATTAGTCTAAATAAGTTATCGGAGATATAAATCGGAGAATATGTAATCGCACTATATTTTTTTCTCGGTTAGGTATAAGCTGGTGCATACATTTGTATTGAAGTCGTCGGATATTATCTTCACGACTGATTAGTAACAATAATTTTATAACTCTCAGATATATAATGCAGTAGGGGTAATTTTCAGTTAAGGTATACGTATTGTATATATTGTAATGTATATATTTTAGTGTTTGTAATGGTTGTGATGTAAAAGTATAATTGAAGCTGTAATTGTGATTAGAGTAGTTTTTAAACAATTGTAGTTAATTGACGAGTAGATAGATACCAACTTTCTGTATTTGTTCATGTGTAACTAAGCCATATTGTATGTAATAGTTCTGTAATGCACGGTAACTAAACGTCGCCACCGGACGAAATGTCTAACTGCGGCGGTATTGACTAATAGTAATAATAATAAAATAAGCTAATCCGTTGGAAGTGGTAGAAAAATTAGAAAAGTTTAATTTATTCGCGAAAGGTGTACGTGATTGGATTTATTTACTGAAGACAGGGTATCTCGTGCGTACGTAATCGAGTTGATTATATATACGATAACGAAGTTTGACAATGCTCCAAAATTGATTCCGTTCATTTAGTGAATTATTGAGTGGTATTACTTAATTTAAACATAAATAGCTTACACATCAACCCCATAAACATAATTCACGCGAATTCTCTTTAATGAAAAATCGCGAATGAGTTAATTTTTAAGAAATAACAAAGATATTTAAAAATTCAAAGAAGTATCTCATACCATTCACCATTTCACAAATAATATTGCAATAATCAACATTAATTATTTTTTTAAATAAAATACTATATATACTCTTAAACTAGGTTTGCGTAAGGAAACTCTGCATTCTATGACAATACCATCATTTATCCTCATTCAGTTTACAATTGGAAGGAAACCTGCAGCAACGAGCATTTATTCTTTCAAAAATGTAATATTTCTCGTTAAAGCATTGTCGAGTAGTCATCGAAAATTTTTCACTTTCCAGACAATGTGGAATTTTGATAAGAAAGGTATTTACGCTGTTCGGATTTTGACTGAAACAGCATTTTCAGTGCTAATTTTATTTCGATTGTTAATGATTTTCCCAATCGTCCCAATCTGTTCCGGCATGATTTATTGAATGAGGTGGACGATCACCATTCATTAAAGCAGTCGTAGTATTTATTCCCAACGTTTTGCTGAAATTACTCCCGTTGTTATGTTTGGGAATACTAAAAGAAAACGTAATGACTGCCAGATGAAGTGGTAAAAGTCTATTATATCGATACAGCCACAATGATAATTCAAGATGGAGTCTGCATAAAAAAATTGTTACGTAATCCTAATATTTCGGCCGGCCATCGACGAGCGAGCTAGTTAATCTAACGGGAATATAGGACTATAATAAAGCTGAGGAAAGTCTTGGAAGAAAGCGTTGGTGGATTTGAAAAGGAAATCCGCTGATAGTGACGTGGTATTTTCGTGATAACCTCATTAAGTGAAACAAGCTGTCAAAGTATTAAGAGCTCAGGTAAAATATTTGGAAGAAACAGAATCGTTGCAATTAAAACAGGAGGGTTTCAAGTACCTTCTGGAAAGTCCTCGAAAGATTTCCGGAGCAGATGCAGGCCAAAATCCTGAGTATATTAATACTGCGAAGACTTCAGAAATCACTAAGGGAAATAAATATATTAGGTATTAAGTTTTCTAGTTCTTAGGTAACAAAAGAACGCAATCAGCACAATGCTCCGAGGAGCCCTCACAAAACAGGATAACATAAGGAGCTTGGGAAAAAATACGAGAAATCAGAGAAGTCATACGAAAAACATCCGTAAAGAAATTATGGATCATGAAAATGATGGCAGAGAGGATAGAAAACAAGACAACGCAAAAGGCGGAAATGTTAAGCAGAATGACTACTGGACTGAGTGGAACCCTTAGAAAATACCAAGGAAGGCTATGAATGAAAAAGATGACGAAGACTTATCAATTTCGGTAACGACGAATTTTGGAATGAGAATACTGGGCAGTATTGCTGCATAAAACAATTTGGAGACAAATAGATTGAAATGTGAATTGAAAAAAGGCCAGAGGAGTTAAAGGAGACAAACGCCCATAAATGTAATGATAGTAAATATCGTTGGCAAATTAATTATTCTTTGTAGGATGGTGGAAGAGGGAAGAATGATACGTTTAGAGTAAATGAAGGGGTAGGAAAGAAATTTTTGATGTAATTTTTTTCTGAAAAGATGGAAAATGACTACCCGTGCCAATGAGAGAAATTTCTCCCAAAATTCATCGGCTAACAGAAATTTAAATCTCAAATAAAATACTTCGCATCGAGAAACCGGATATTTAAATCGATGAACGAAATGAAATCAGCATAAAATAACAAGGATGGCGCTCAAATGACAAGTAAGCATTGGCAAATTGAAAGTAAACCTACCATTGATACTCTTAAACATAAGGAGACTGTCACTGATACTGAAGTCTGAAACGTGGAAGGCTTTCAGATAAGGACGATCATAGAGGGATCAATAAAGAGCTTAGGTGACTATGCCTAGATAACGAAAAATATCGGAATATGCTTCAAATGCCAAATTGAAAATATGGAATCATAAAAGCCGTAAAAATAGCATTTAAGGAATATAAAACAAAGGGAATAAGGTATTAGTGACACATAACGCGCGTATGAAACAGTAAAAATTCAATGGAAACATCACCAACCGACAATTTTGTAACTTTTTTGTTTTGAGATCTTAGAGGAAGAGAAGACGTTCCAGCAATGAATAAGCTGCACATATTCCTCTAAACATAAAATAGATAGAAAAATGTTTTCATTCGCCCTGAAATGAACTAAACGAATGAAAAATTTCAACGTCTTCGATCTACAGAGGATTAAAAGAAAAGATAAATTTGGTTAACTATTTTTGATGGGATAAGCATAGGAAGAAAACAGATTAAATAAATAGAAAAATACAATTAATCGAAAAAATGTAGTTAATACAAAAAAAAGCGTTATCGATTTCACATATAGGTGAAAGCGAATTCTTCCGTGGTGTATTTATAAAAGCAAACGTATCAAGGATACCATAGTAACCTAGTTAGATTGCTCTTAACATTATATGAAGTTGACTTTGAGCTAATGCATTCCTTAGCAAGGATATCTTCTGTAACCATAGTGTTATATAAGGAGTGCGTTCCCCAAGTGAAGGTAAAACTCTCAATAAATACGAAAATCTTCTACCATTAAAAGATGCAATTTATTAGCAGTAGTAGTATAGCTAGTTTTATTGCTCGATACCTGAGGTAATTTTGCACGTAGGTCCCTTGTAATTTATTATAAGAATTAATTACTAATTAACAGAGCCGCGCCGTCCTATGGGTGCAAGGGGTGCATCACACCCGGGGGCGGCATCTAAAGAGCGGCAACAGAAGCGTAGCCTACCATTATTACTATCACGACAACACCATTTACTGTTACACAAACGACTTACCTAGGAAAGAAAATGATGTGATATTAAATATTTGCAAAAATTTAGAGGAAAGGATTATGGAAAACTCAAGAAGAGAAAGAAATATTTGTACAGTGGGTTTAATCGAAGAATTGGAATCAATAAATATTTTTTGGTACCAAGAATAAATCCTCATCAGGTTTTGGGATATTTTTTACTAGAGATTTCATCAGAGTTTATCCTAATCTGCAAATATCTTTACCTGTTTTATTGACACTTCCGATGACTGTTGCTGCTAAGATAATGATACTCAAAATTAATGTGTACTATCAACTCATAATGACCATTTACTACGTCAGCATACGGAATATGCATAATTAATTGTTACTGATGTTTTGTGACCAGTGTAAGCTGAGTAATAACGAAAAAAACTGGTATTTCAAAGTCTGTCAAAATCATTTTACCTTCAAATCAGGAAATGCATGGTTTTGATATTTAATTTAAGGGGCAGCAAACTATCTTCGCACCCTGGCGGCAGATTGGCCTGGCGCAGCTCTGCTAATGAATGAAACGAATGCTCCTGTGTTAAACGATAAATATGAGAATTAAAACGACTGTCGTTGCACTTATAGTGAAGAAAGGACCATCGCATTTTAACTGCAAAGTTACGGAAGAAGATTTCCGACACCTGACCAAACGTCTCACCTTTTTTGGAGAAAAGGTGTGAGATAAGCGAAAATGATACAATGATATAGTATAAGCCAGAACAAAGTGAATGAAAAAGGTGCGACTAAAAAATAGAAACTTTCGATTAATAAATTAGCCCATTAAGAATGAGGAAACGGCCAACTATTGAGCGAGGTGCGTTTCAGTTTCCGGAAAGATATTTTATTCTTTGGTATAGCTCTATTAATGTACTCGAGAGGTTTACTCCGTAGTTGAAGTATCTCATACCATTCACCATTTCACAAATAA
>KZ308285.1:282319-345092 GCA_000376725.2 Ladona fulva | reverse complement strand
AAATGTAACGAAATTAATTTTTAAATAACCACTGAGTTTTGTTGTTAAAAATGTTGAACAAGTGCTCCTCGTCTCTCTTTTAATACTAAATTGCAAAATTGTTACAGATATATTTTTGTAAATTTCACTCTATGTGCTACATTTTCTGTATAGACGTAAAAATGTGTGTCCTCTCTATAAACTGAATATTTCATCAGCAATTATTTAAGTGCTACGTTAAGAGATAATCAAAATCCTTGTGTCGGAAAGTAAGACAATGTGATACCTATTTTCACTCAAAGGAGTTATCTTTTCTCTGTAATTTCGATCAGTCAGTAAATACTACTGGTATGAATAGTAAAAGGCTAGCAAATAAAATTTCCAAAAATATGCGCCGAAGCGAACCGCTCTATTTCAAAAATATATAAGGAATGAAAATTAATCTTGCAGAAATCATATCAAAAGAAATATGCTATCATTTACTTTCTTTTCTTGCAGATCTTTTAAAGGATTTAATTTTGTGGCAATTGAATTACAGAGGAACTGAAATGTGATCGCAAAAATCTGAAAAATCTACTTGAATTTCTTCATCGAATTCCCAAATGTTGATATTTTCCCTTTTGTTCCTAACTGCTTTATAAAATGAGTGCATATCTGAGGTGAGAGTATTTCAACCTAACGGTAGTTATGCTTTGATTAGTGTGGACGGAACCAAATGTGTGATCCCAACGCAGAGCCCTTCTAAGTGTACCCCTTTGCACTGACCAGGATTCGTCTCGAATGCGAGAAACTCCGAAATGGGGGAGAATAAGGGATTCACATTCAAGAGAGAATATATATGCATACATTCACGAGCATACAAAAGCAAAACGAATAAACTTTGGCATACGTGCTCAGCGGCACGGAGGAGGTTACGTAAACTGTTGATGTAGGTTAAGAAAAGAACATATACTCCTTTGAGGATCTATGTTAGCTGTTTTTATTGCATTGTTTAGAATTGTATTAACTTTATACTATCAAATAACTATTGCAAGGTGTGAAGGTAAATACGACCGTTATTACGGCCCAAATGGAGCTAACAATTCATTTTGCTCAATGAGAATATCTTTTGTAAATGTCTCCTTAAATGAATACGTGGCAATTTCAAAATGATGAATGCATCTAAAATAGATCTAATGCATGCATGCATCTAATGGGGTCTCAAATGCTAAATAGATGATGGACTTCCCTGTTTTGTGTAATTTCTGAACAGTTTTTGTTGCGGATTTTTGGTTTTTTATTTCTTGCAAATTAAAAAAAGGAAATAAAAAGACATCCTTTAAACCATAATTTTCATACATTTTCGCGCTACCGCCCCTTGCATTCACCACCACCCCGTGAACCGTGATCTATGAAAATTAACATCTGTACGGCCAAAGCTAGAAAGTAATAAAAAGAGAAATAAAAAATGCAATGATAAAATATCCACCAAATTACTATACGGAAATTTCCTGAGGATGTATTAGAGCTACAAATCCAGTAAATCTATTGATAAAGAAAGATGCCTCGAAATGGGATAAAATTCTTTTTCACTAAGCGCCACCCCTGGATGAGACCATCGCCCCTAGGGGGGCAGTATCGCCCACTTGGGGAATCACTGCTTTAAACGGACCTTTATAATTTCCTCGTGATAGTTATGGACTCTGTGCTTTGGTCTCCTTATTTCTCTCACTGTCCGCCTTACCTAAAGAAACTGTTTCTCCTAATTTCGTGTTGAGAAATATAGAAACGTACAAATTCCAATCTCACTGAGATTTGAATTTGTACGTTGTATTTGATTGTAATTTAATTTTTCTTTCACCCTTTCTCATATTCTAAATTTAAGTGTGTTATCAAAAAGTTATACGAAGACCGTGTAAGCCTAGTTTTTTTTGGTACAGGATCGAGGAATTACAGTTCTTCCGATATAAATGCTCTTTCCTCTACCGATTCAAATTTTCTTCGAATTACATCAAAACAGCCCTTCAAACTAGTAACGATTGTCAAAATTCATTTGTCTGATTTTTCGATTATTTCACAATAATTCACTGCCGTAACTATGAAGTATTTGAACTAACACACTGAGTTTCGCAGGGCAGGTACCTATACTTCTGGAGAGCAGTTGAACAGTATATGAAAATAGATTAGCGCGTAGGTCCTAAGTATGCATATATTTTCCTTCCTCAAAAAGAATATTTCGAAAGGAATCTTCAGAATACTTGTATTTCTAAAGGAATTATCGATGGAGTTTCCATTCATGAAAAATTAAGGTAATGCCATTTGCTCTCGACTGTAGTTTAAAAAATTAGTAGTAAAAACTTCTTATGGAAAATATTCTTGCTTGCCTAAACTCGAAACCTTAAACTCGACTACCTGTAATAAGTAGGTAGATAATAATAATAATAAAAGTAAAGCACATGACTAGATATAGATACATATAAAAACAAAGATTCGGGTTGTGGGTAAAAACTCCTCAACTGAGGTTTATGGAGAAAAACCCACGATGCGGGAAAACACCCACACAAGAAGGGGGCGAAAAAAACGCGAAAACACAGAGGTAATAAATGCACTATAACTAGTGGGTGATGCACGTTTTAAATCATCTGTATGTTAAATTCATAATTCGATAATGATGGCAAAAATAGTATCTCGAAAATTAATACCCGATATTTACCACCTCAACTAATCCCTATTCGATGTTTTAAATTCTAAGAGAAATAGGACTAGATGAAGAATCAGGGAAAAGTCGAACTTTTACAAACCACAATATTCATTGCAAGACGACCATTGCTTCGATTCTTGGAGTCATCATGAGGTACCTGATGATTTACCTTCGATAAATATTGTGGTTTATAGAAGTTCGAAATTCCTTGTTCCTTTTTCTTCTTCTTCTAGTTTTCAATCCCTCAGGATTGGTTGGCGACAGTCTTCCACCTTCTTTCTCTGTCCTCCGCTATACTCTTCAATTCCAAATAGCTTTCACATTCCATGTCCTTTGAAAATGTACAAATACAATAAACAGCAAACTATTTCTATCGATAGGAATCAAAAATTCTTGGTTGGATAAGTAGGAAAGAAAATATGGTCCATGAATCTGTAGCATGGAGTTTTTTTCGAAAGGAGCAAAAAGTTCCCCGCGCTTTGAAAAAACAGGCAACGCTGCAAGGGTATAGCATAGGAAGGGTACATAGAGGTCAATGAGGCACTTACCCCTATTATTCGAAGCCATAGTTCTATGGCAGAAGGCGAATCCCCAATTGAAAAAAAGGATCGCCTTTTTTTACGTTTCCCGCTCTCTCTCTTTGGCATAATTCGGCCGATGAAATAGTCGTCGGAAGGGATGTCGGTCGACCTCAGATTGATGCCGCACCTCTCCCCGCGGATAGAATAGAAAGCGTTAATTGTCATCGGGAGCGATCCAGCCTCTTGTTAAGATTTTAATCCATGCCCGACATATGAATCCTGCTGAGGTAGCTCGACTTGACACTTTGGGCTGAATGAAAGTCGATCCTATTCACGATGCTCGGTGCCGACACGCGACAAACGCAGTGGTTTTACGAGTTTTTTCTTACTCCGCAGCTTCAAACACTCCGTTTCATTTATCCTTTCTTTCGGCTCTCTATAAACGTAAACAATTAGGAAATGTTTGCTATGTAATCGATGAAAAATGTGCAAATAAAACGACGATGTGTATAACTCACAGTCTTACTCAGTTGTCTTATTCGAATTCTTACTTACTTTTATTAATTTTTAATGCTTTCATTCATCTTTTCTTACGTTCTGAAACCCTCGGTCTAGTTTTTTCGATCAATATGTGTTTTCCTTTAAGAATTGTTATTTTATTTTCACCAAGCTATGCATGGGCACATCAATTACAATATTATCCTTGTTTCGATTGTTCACGTCTTTTCATACTTCCTGCTTTGAATTTTAAGAATTTTACGACAAACTAGAGTTAGTGAAACTTTCAGCACCTTGACAAAAAACAACAAAAAGTACATAAATAAAGAGGATATTCCACCTCAGTCTGTTCAATTACTCCGAGATAAATCACATTGGATATTCTACCTATGAATACTGGATCAGTCCTCAGAAGGACCTCATATCAAGTTTGTGTTCAGTAAAAATCATCAAGTATGATTATGAGATATGATCAAGTAAGGCGAAATGAGAACAAGCACTTTTTGTTATATGATTTCTGTTTTTTGGTTTTCATTTTCACAACAAAAATCACTGTCTATAGCTACTCTGGGAATCCTAGATTATGATGCAAATCATAATATTTAGAAATATTGATTGATTAATACCAATCCTTATCATTAAATCACGAGCACGATAAGACAGTCCCATTGCAATAAAAGGGTGATATTATTATCAAAGGTAATATTTTCCTACAAATTCATTCACTGTTTTACTTCGCAAATTCGTACAAGAAACCCCACTTAACCATTACAGGACATACTCGAATGAAAATATTGTTAAGAGTCGATTCCTTATGTGGAATAAGATAAAATTTTTCTTCAACAACACGCGGGAATGTCTTAATCGAACATTCTCTTTTCGCAATCATGAGTCTGCTGAAATAAATTAAAACGTCCATCAATTCGCGCAAAATTCTAAAAGGGCAGCTTCTCTTCTAGCTAACCTGTGCGGAGTTTATTATTCATCGGATGAGAGCGAAAAAAGATTATTAGGGAGATCGACTACGAAAAACCATAAAGCGTGACAGTGCATATTCCATTCACGCGATGTAATCAGCGTGTTTTCACGGTGATAATGGCCCCATTGTACGCCGTGTCTCGTGAATAAATCGCCATGGAATAAAGGAAAACTTGCCAATAAAGTGCCGGCGCGATACTGCAACCATTTCTTTTCAACGCCAACATGCACGTAAAATTTTCAATGAAAATGGGCAAAAATGAAGGGTATCCGAATTTCAAAATATTTGGGGTATTTAGGCGTAGAATCCTCGTAAGGTTTTAAGAATAAATTTTTTTCAAATTGGAAATTAATTGGTTTTGTTTTCTGTTAATCAATAAGTTTTGGCTGCTTTGAGAATCAAATTTCAAACGAATTGTTTTAGGCTTTACTTTGCATTACTCGAAATTTACTAATCGTACGTAATTATGATATTATAAAATAAGTAAGCATATCAACATTAAGATCAAATAAATGATTATTAAAGGTAATTTCCTCAATTCTACATTTCAGTTGACACATTTACTTATCCATGATAACATTATTAAGTAAGAGATCACATGATTTTAAGCGCTGTAAAATGTATTATGGAACATTTCCTATCCTTTCTGTAGGAGTTCACAGTGGATTACTTTTTGTAAAGCTACGTTCACAATAAATTCAATGCTGGATGGCGCGACTTTGTGGAAAAACATCACCGAATGATATTATTTAGCACTTTTACACCGAATATTAAATATCTACGCTCCAATAAATTAGAGACACTTGTTTTTCTGTACCTGAAGATGCAAGCTTGCAAAACCGGCAGTGCATTAAATATTCTGCGGAAAAGTACTGTTTCATCATTCACTGCGTACAAATTGTAGATTCACCTAACAAACTTTTGATGGAAATAGGTTTCCTATAAAAGGACATTACAATAACTCAAACCCGATCGGAAGAACAATTATCCACGTCTTATCCGATATGCCAAACTTTGTCCTTCGAGTATCTTGGTTATCGGGTTATCACTGCAAAACCGAATCCTGGATATAGTATAAATGCTTGTAGATGATCTTTATCCTAATACTTAGGTCCCTTGTAAATATTCCTCATGTTAAACAACGCAATCAAAAAAATATATGGAATTATTTCCATCGCTATAGTTCGAGAAAATGTTTTAGGAATAAAATCAACTGCAATTTCCTTAAGATTCGTGTTATAATGTTTGTTTATATACAATATTTTTTAAAATATGCTATTCGGGTGTAAAATTTTCCGGAAGTAGAAACAAGGATATATAGTAGATTACTTTATGGAGATACAACCCGCACACAGTAAACCTCTATTAAAAGCATTCGTTCCAATCCTGCCTTGTCTTAACTTAAATTTCAAGTATTCCCAAGAGGAAAGTCTGACTTACATCTTATATGAAGAATATTCCGTTACTTTATTAAGTTAGTTTTACTTCCTATAACCGAAAATTTTGCGAAAATAGCGCTGCATCTGGACGAATTACAATACTTTTAAAGATTATTGATTCAAAAAATTACATACTTTTTAGTTGTCAGCTATGTACTGTAACAACCCTGGCGTTTTATTTTCTAATGGTAAACTCAAAATCTCAGAACTACACTTGGGCTTGACGCCAGGATTATTAATACAGCAAATAACTATAGAAAAACTGCATAATATTAAAGAAAAGCGTACATGAAGGCCCGGTATTATGATGCGTTTGTTCTTAAAATGGATTACAGCTAATGTTTACGTTAGAGCCCGGTACTATAATGGATTTTTAGAGTTAGGGTGAAGATTATAGTTAATTTCCTACATGTATGAAAGATTAGCATGGATGTCAACTATAATCTTAACTTTAACTCTGAAAAACATTATAATACCATCCCCTAAAGTGAAAATTGAGTTAAAATCCATCTTAAGTATACCTTACAATACCAGGCCTAAGACTACATCAATTACACTTGCATAAGTTTGCGTTAGTATGACTGTGGCAAGTCTTATAGCCGATATCATTCGCACAACTTTCTTTATTTCATACACAATATATCATATTTCCATCAAAATGGTGGTGAAAAAAACCACAAAAGATGAAACAAAATAGCAGGATACCTTGTCAGTGACAAAAACAGCAGGTTGCTTTTGCGATAAATACTTCCCTTACATTGTAGTAAGAAAGCAAAGGTGAACGGAAAAAGATTGTTTTGGCACTTTCCTCTCAAACAAACGTGGGAGGAGGAACAGCTGAGGACGAAGAACCAAAGGTGAGGAGGATCAACTGCAGGGTGCGAAGGGGAGGGACGAGGGCAAAATGGGATGNTAAAAGCTACACAGCTAAATTTCAAAGATATAAAAATATTTGTCAAATAAATAGGCCTGATACTCTAATTAAAAAATAAACATGTTAAAAAGAATACTTATAAACCCTTTCCAGTTTTAGATCTCAGAAATGAATATTCGAAGGAGATCTAATACTAGACCACCTGCTAAAACAACCGTGGGTGGCATTCCTTAAATGATTTGTGTGAGCTAGAAAAGTTCAAGCGTATATGGATTCCACAGAAAATACTTTCAGTACAACGGAGCGTAAGAATTAACAGAGAGGAAAGTGCTTCCCAGGTCTAGTCATCAAAGAAAGCTTTAATACGAAAATTTAGCTACGATAAGATTTCTCTCTCGCCTACGTTCGGATTGCCCTGTTAAATATTTTCAGGAAATCATACGCCCATTTTCACCGTGAGAATAAAAGGTTGATCAGTGATTTCTAAATTTTTAATCTCTTTAGTTCATTTGAGTATTTTCTTATACCTAACGGCGTTGAATCTTATGTTCCTGTTTCATAAATGAAACCGTATGTATAAAATCAGTGAATGATCGATAGTCTACCAACGAGTTAGTGAAATCGAACTCCGTTTCACTTGTAAGGATTGGAACAAAAACAGAAAATCAGAATTATTTCAAAGCTCTAATGTCTCGTAAAAATTAAAACTATATCCAAGCAACTGAATGTTTCAGCGCAAGAAAGCGAAATATTGGATTCGTTCGATATATGTAACTACTACTTACTACTACTAACTTCTGAAAATGAATTGATTCGTTTTGGAGAATTTTTAAGATTTGTACCTAAGCAAATAATTACGTGAATGTGAATTGAGTTTCAAATATTGAAGGAAAAAAGATATGCCAGTATATTTTCGAAACTACGACGAACACACTTTTTCACGTTTTTAGAGCTTCAAAAAATTGGATGCGTCTTGGATTCGCGATCTAACATGCATTATCGCAAATCAGGTTTTGCCGAGGAAAGGTACAAAAATATAAAAGGTACAAAAATATAAAAGGTGCAAACTATAGAGTTTGAAGCTATGATTCAGTTTCCCCGTGCCAGTTCTTGGGTTTTTTCCTAATTAATCAACTCTTGCAATGTCTTTCATCACTGTAACAGTAGGTTATGACATATAAAGAGCACGCTTCTTATGACACATTGATTTATTAAAGGACTATCGAAAGATATGCATACCACTAAGTAAGTAATTACTAATGTTCCATCGCAAGCCTGTCCGGCCGTGCTGGGGCACGTACCATGGCAAATAGCGCGCGTTTTACAATCGCCTTATTATTTTTACCCCTATATGGCTTCCAAAACTTGGGTGCGTCTTACATTAGATTCGAGAATAGAATTTTCATACAAATACATTAAATGTTATTTAATAGTGACCACAGACTAACAAAATGTAGTGCATTAAGTAAAACGAATTTATCAATCGTTAAGTATTTATTTCGTTGTCGATGGCTTCACAAATTCTAACAAACTCGTACGATGACACTGTCTTCATTTTCATGCAGGATTTCTACGAAGCAAGCTGATAATATTTTTGTTCCTTGCTTAGTAGCTATAAAGTGTTCTTCGTCGGAGTCGAAACTTTCTAATATTTCTGATCCCTTTTCAATGGAGTTGAGAAATTCTGTCAAGATTGCAATTACCATGTGATTTGTAGGTGGAACCGGGTCTATGTCGGAAAATTCAGTAACATTTAGCCTATGTCCTACGCTCATTTCGTTACCAATGTTACTTCCTCAGGGACCAGAATAGAATCATCCTGCTCTGGTTCCTGGCATTCATAATTGGTGGTGAAATGCGCATAGGACAGAATCACATGGTTGATGGTTAGTAAGTTGATGGAGAGAAAAGAGTAAAGCATTTCATTAAATTCACAATAATACTTCTGCTAGAAATGTTTCACCTTCATTCTTAGCGATTGACATGGTTTTTCAGTTATTACGTCCGATTATGATTACATTACTATAATAGCAATTCATAATGAAGTAAACAACATTGTTCCACAAAATGTAATAAATTTCTAGCTTCATTCCATATACCGTCACCTATTGCGGGTGTAGTTTGAGAGTAAATCATTCTTAAAAACCAATAATCAAAGACTTTATTCATTTCAACCCACTCAGAATTCAACTTTCCTCTCCGCCATGAAATATTATCTCCTAAACAAGCTCTCTCTCTCTCACTCCCAGCTATTGATATCTCATCTCTTTTTTTTAGCAGTTACCGAGCGCACAGCCATCCAGTAAACCTCAAACTCGTCTACTTGATATTCTCAAGCAGTTTCTGACGTACTATAAATTACGATCGCAGAGTAATAAGATTTAACCGGACGTCTCAAAGTTGGAATAAAGAATATTAGTGACTGCTTGCAATGTTAATTTATGCAATACCACAAACAACAGAAATTTACGACCCGGGTTTCAACGCATAGCATCATCATCAGGTTCTACCTTCATCTGCATCTACCACCTGATGATGATCTTATGCATCGAAACCCGGGTCATGTGTATTTTCTTGTTTGTGGTTTTAATTAAATTTGTTTGTATTAACTAACTTTCTTTCCTCTGTTACGGCATACCACCAAGTGAAGGCCGAAAACATCGACGATATCTGCGTATTTTCTTGTATATATTTCGAGCTGAGATTTGAAAAAGCTATCATATCTCTAAAAATTTTAATTAAATCTGATAGCAAGAATAAAAATATCTAAATGGACTGAATATTTTCATAGCGTTCAAGAAAAACCAAAATATATCTTTCATTTACTTTGGTCTTAGTCTTGTTGATTGCAATAATATGAAAGTACTGAGGTATGATGATGCTTAATATTGCCACTCATTTTGGCCATTCCTCATTGAACCCTTTGAAAAGTTATTCATTGGTCACTTTCCTTCACTTTCGTGGACCATTTCCAGCAAAAGCATTCCGGCTCAAAGGAAAGCAAGGACAAACTACCTCACTCCTCTTCACCCAATTGCGACTCACTAAATCTCCAAATCTTTGGCAGCAGCAAATAGTGGAAGAGTTGAGGATACAACTAAGCTTCGAGCGACTCAACAGACAGATAAATGAAGTTTAAAATTCTCTTAGGAAGATAATTTTCTCCCATTAATTGAATTCAATATCGTTACCGTTACTGTTAATTATCTCATTCGTTATCCATTTCATGCATATTCTCTTCGACGAATATCATTTTTTTAACACCCATACTTCAAAATCACCAACTAAGAAAACCTATCGACCATACTAGGTTTAAAAATGTCTACCGGTGTTAGAAGAATAAGATTTTCGTTAATTATTCCCATCATTGTAGCTAACATGATCTGATTCATTGATGAAAAGTATTCGGCTTTGAAGGTATCAGTGATTTCGACGATTTCGGAAGCTACATTAAAATGGAAAACAAGTAAGTATATCAAGTCAGATACCTTTTCACGCTATATTATAAAATTGGCAGGTGTGCTGTCTAACCATCTAAATATTTTGAGGATATTCGGCCAGTATATGTGGATCCTCCTAAATATTTGTAGAAAATTAACATGTAATATTTCTCATTTTGCTTATTATTCTTTTACTGATACTGCTCGCGCAAGCAAGTTTTTAGGCTTCAATGTCAGAGTCAGAATGTCAATTCAGTGTTCTATTTCTTCTTACTGATATCGCACTGAGGCAGTTTACCCGAACCAATTAAGTTTTCAATTGAATAATGTCTTGAGCTACTCGTATATCAAGAGCACCAAATAAGACGGCGAGTGAGACGAGATTATTCAGACGCTTAAAAATAAAATAAATAATAACGGCTGACCTTCGAGGAAGACCTTCAACGGCTATTTTCACCTATTCAAAATAGTCTGAGTATGATTCATGATGATCCGAGCTAAGAAAACTGGCTCAGTTAGTTATCTCCCGAAATGGCAAACTAATGACAAAATGTTTATCTACCATCTAGGTCAGCAGTCGCCAATCGGTGGTCCGCGGACCACTGATGGTCCGTGGGAAGCTTTTGAAAGTCCTTGAAGAAATGTTGGCATCATTTGGAATTTTATAATTAATGTTATTATATTTTCAATCCTTTTCATATCTCCAACACAGGGTAGACGAGAAACAACATACATTTCGATATAACAACATGTAACTTTTATGATAGTTATTTTATATACGTCTGCCCCTTAAAAAAAACCTCTTAGAGCTGGTCCGCAGTAATCAGAATTACGAGTTTAGTGGTCAGTGAGTCCGAAAGACTGCCAACCGCTGATCTAGGTAAATGCGAATAATAAATACAGACCAAAAGCAGATATTCTCTTATTACCTTTTCCTTATAATATTAGCTGAGTGAATTCAGTTCATTAACAGGAAATCAATAATAAACAAAAAATTTGAGGAGTGGAGTGCATTGAAAGGAAGATCCTATGGAATTAGGTCTAAGTAAGTTCCGGACATTTAAGTTCTAATCAGGTGAGCACATGTAAGAATAACACCGAGGTTACTTAAAACATTACCTCACAGGTCGATTTGATGCAATATTTCGTTAGTTATATTTACGTTTGTACAACGAGCTAAAATTATTATTTCTGTCTTATTTCTCTCATAGGATTCGTTGTGAGAACTGCATTCCTGTTGTTAACAGACACCCATTCACATGTTATGCAAAACAATATCACCTACTCCTTGCGATTCAGTAATTATTCTTTCCTGTTTCTCGAATCTTTAAGCTTCTTCGTATTTTTACCATTAAAATGAGGGTACGGTTTATATATTGTATGCCGATCTATATATATTCTACATCTATACATACACTTTCTATAGATACATTTTCTTGTATATAGTTCCCACAAATTATTCCCATCATTGGAAAAAAATATTGATTTAGGCACTAAGATTACAACGTTGCGCTGTGAATTTGGAGGAATTAAGTTACAAATTTAATTATAATACAAGTTACAAATATAATAATAATTTTTCTTCCGGTCGCAAAGGTTTACATTCGGCAGAATCGGCGTTAATTGGTTGGTGTAACATAATAAGTTCGATACTAACAAAGGAAAATCTATCAGCTCATTCTAATACATCATTAAAACTAACGGCCATGGTTTCAATGCTAAACATTGAGAACACTTCCGTATCCGTGCATCCGTAGGTATTGGCAATGACTCAAACGGCAAACAAGGTACTGACGTGATACCCGTAGGAAGTGTCATATAATCAGTCAAAAATCAGCTTCGCATATTTTCTCCCATGAGTAAACGAAAAGCAGGAACATAACTAGAGTTTTTCATTGAGTCAAAGAAAATCGAGGATGCCAGGATATTTTGACCTTAAATCAAACATTTTTCTACAAATATTAGACTTGGTGAGTATTTCTGGAAGAGAAGGAATAAGGGCTTTCATAAAAATGAATAAAATTATTAAAAATCTCACTCATTTAAGATTTAAGACTCTCTATGCATAGCAATTTAATAAAGGTAGGCAACCTGAAGTAGGTCAAGAAAATTTGAGGAAGGACGTGAACCCCATGGACTCTCTGGAGATGCAGGAATCTTTGTATATTCCTACTTGCGCCGATTAACAACTATACAATGCGTTTTCGGAAATTTGAAAATGCTCATCAGACTGACATCGCTCTCATGCATCTCTGGATGAAATGGCGTTGCCATAAGTTGTGTCGTTTCCTTTCAATTGATTTTTACACAGCGAAAAAGCTGAGATTCGCAAAAGGTTTTATGGGTAACTTGGTTGAAATATTTCTTCACGGTAAATTTAGTTCTTCGTTGCCATCAACAAAAAAATCCCAGGAAAATTATATAAATTACCTTTACTTTGGTGTAAGATTTGTTCATACGCGTTGTGTACTCAGCTCGCAATAAATTAACAAAGTCCAGTGGCGCATAATTAAAAATCCGATAGTGGAGTCGTAATGCAGTGGGAAATTTAATTGCTAGCCTAGCGAAATAGAATGATGATGACTTTTGTACTGAGTTAAATTTGATAATTTTCAGAGATAATCGCGGTAATATGGATGCATGTGCGTACATTTAACGCAGAATTTATTTATTTCATTGAAGAGAGTAGCCTCGGATCCAGCAAATTAATTTGAAAATGGATTAATGTCGTCTTATCCTTAAAATCCACTATTGGTTATTTTTATATGTCCGAATACGATGGTGGTTGGTCGTTTATTTAATTTCAGACATCGATGAAATATTTTTGTGTGAAATCTCCTTTGCATGCCTAGGGGCAGAACTACCTACATGCAGTTTTTATCCTTCAAAATTCGGAATATTCCTAAAATATATTACATTTCCTAGCGCTTTGCTTTAATATATATCTTAATATACTATAACAATGTTATATCTGTTATATAACTAATGCATATGTTATATAACTATATAACATAACTTAGTTATTAGTCTTTGGCATCAGTAACATTGACCTTCTTTAATGATGATTTTATTTTTGAATTTATAGGGCCATTGAGACAGCGGAGTGATCAAAGCCTTGCCACTCATGTGGCACATCAAAGGATACTAAACAGGTAAATACTTTTTACAACTATGCTTAATGAATATTCTAGATTTACCTGGAATATGTTTTATGTCTTTCAATGACGTCAATTCAACAGTTATAGGAAGAAGGAAATGACATCTGCATGATGCTGGCTCACTCTCTTTATTTTTATCTATAATTGAATAACTAAAATTAGTTTAAACAATACCTAAATCTCAAACAAAAATCTTTTCAACAAGTATTGTCATCATGATCTAAATTATAATTAACTCCAAGTCACTATTTAGACCAGGCTTTCTCAACTATGGCAATAACATGTACCACCAACATAAAATGAAAAATTGTACACTGCTATATCATTAAATTAACTGTTTATCTCATTACAATGGTTTCATATTGGAAATTGATCTCTGTTTTATTTTTGAATGTTAGATTCCTTGTTATTTTAATAAAAAACATCATTCACTTACAACTAAAATGCTTTCCAAGAGTCATCAGTGATGCACATACCACCAGTTGAGAACCCCTGATCTAGATTAACTGAGTAATGTTCCAATGAAAAATGGGAAACCAATAATTTAGCAGAAATGTTATATTTTACTGTTATATCAATAGCTTACCAAGATCATTACCAAACAAAATAAGAAGTTGTAAAAGTATTGCTGATACAAAAGTATTTAACTTTTCTCTTTCAATCTCACAGTTAAGTTCTTACGATTTTCATATATACTGTTATTTCTATGCTTAAAATTGTGATGTTCATCATCATTTTTTCCACAAATGATATCAATGAAGCGAATGATTAAAAAAAGTCACTTCAAAATACATTTTAATGAGGTTACTGCTTTAAATATCTTTAATATGATATACATTCTAGCACCATAAAAAAAATTTTAAGCTCTTGCTTCAAAATGACTTTCATGTCCTAAATCAACCTCCTTTTTAGAATAAATTCTCTATATTTCAGGCCATGTTAAAATCCATTTTGACTCAAAAATCTTGCAATGCAACAATATCCAACCTATAAGCATTCCAGATTTTAATAAAAACATTTATTCTTCATAAATACAGCTGGAATATCCATCCAAGTTTCCTGAAACACAGTAAACATGGTGTCAGAAACTACACCTCTAACCAGTGGTGAGGAGAGCAGAACATATCTCTTTCTCTCTCAAAGGAGAAGAAATCGCCGAACGAAAATTCGCCAATTCCAATGCTGTGTCTGCGCAGCCATTTTGTAAGTTTATTATTTTTTCCTTCCCCAATGTTTTAAAACGAGAAAGTATGATATGAGTTGGCCACTGGATAGCCAAAAGCAAGTTCACCAGTAGCTCAAAATTAATCTTAATTAACATGATCTTCTTCAAGGGGTATCTTTGTGACTGCAATGGTAGTAACTGTGTCCTACTCAATGAACCATGACACAGAGGACGATAGTGCTGACAATGAAACAGATGTGAATGAGGTCTTGGAACCTGCACTAGTTGTTCCAAATCAGCTGAATGTCTTACTGGCTCAAACATGGCCACTTCCTGGTAAGTTTTACTTCAATTGTTTGGGTATTGAAATTGCCTCGTCGATGGTGGACCAAGAAACCATCATTTGTAAAACACGGCAAATATTTTATCATTATTAGATGTTTGCCAACATTTTACTCTTTCTACTTTTAAAATAACAGACATGAGCAAGCAAGCTTGGAAAGGAGCTATTCCAACTGATTTGGAGATGGCTGCTGCCATTGCAGAGGGAGAAGAGAGTCTACAATCCAAAGATCAATTAGAAGCAAAAGCTGAACTCTTTAATGCCAGTAATGGATCACCGGGTATTTTAAAACTAGGAACTCCAAGCTATACTCATCAACAAGCTGTAAAGACATCACAACAGGCAACAGATGCTGCACGGGTTGGTTATGTAATAGGGGTTGCCACTAAGAAACTTACAAGGTTAGTTTCCAGATTTTCTAAATTTCTAAGTATTGTTGATATCCCACCAAACAGATTTTTTATATGTACTAGATATCCTCACTTTACATAGATTTTCGTTTTTTATAATAAGCATCATATTTTAGTTGACGCAAATCAATCAAAAATGTATTCAGATAATTGTTCAGTTCAGGAGGCCATTCCTGATAAGTATTTCCCAATTTTATATTTAAATATGCTGATGAATTTTTAAGATGATAGGATTTATTACACATAAATAACATCCTCAATATGAATATCTTTCAGTAAAACTGGTAAATTCAAGGGCTCGGTTGGCCAGGGTCCTCCTGTACATGCATTATCAATGCCACCTGGAATGACATGTCCAGGCTATGATGATAGCTGGAAGAAGCCAACAGCTAAAGCTGATTGTCCACCATCTCCATATCGATCCATTGATGGCACTTGCAATAATTTAGTCCATGCAGACTGGGGGGTGACTATGAGACCTTTCCGCAGAATGCTCCCACCTGATTATGCAGATGGTATGATTACAAAAGATTATTTTGCTAACATTTTTAGCTCTAATTAACCTTATTTATTTTAATTTAAGCATACCTTTTTCAGTTCAAATACCATAGGTTGAAACTTGTTGAAACTGAAAATTTGAGGTGAATTCAGCTTACATTCATGAAAACTTACAGTAAAACATACTTAAGTTTAGGTCTGCTATGGAATAATGAGCTTTTATATAATGCTTGCTTATGTGCATTCATACCCATTATTATTGCCTCCTGTGTATTGTGGTTTTGTTTTCATCACCCATCTTTGTGGGGGTCAGAACCCCCCCAACACTGTGGGGTTTTTGTCTTCTTCAACCTTCTGTTGTGAAGGTTTTTCTCCACAAACCCAATCTTTTTGTTGCATTATATCTTCCTACTCTAAATATTAAATGCCTTACTTAAGGATTGACAATTACAATTCAGCGGAAGAGAAGCCAATTTGGCCTGACTTTACCTTAATAAAAGTTAATTAATTCATTCATTCCTACCTTTCTTCATATTGGTTTTTAAGAAAACACATTCAGTAGAAACATGAATGCATTCCATTATGGCGCCACTCCCATACCAACTCATCTACACTGGAAAAATCAATTGATGATAAATTGTCTACTTATGAAAACTTTAGGTGTTTCTGAACCTCGAGTGGCAGCAGATGGAAGTCCACTACCTTCAGCTAGAGATGTTAGTCTTACAGTGCATCGTCCAATATATCGAAATGACCCAAACTTCACTGTTATGCTTGCTGTATGGGGTCAGTTCTTTGACCATGACATTACTGCCACAGCTTTAAGTAAAGGTGAGTTTGCACTTGATGCATTGAATTAAATTTGCATTAAATATTTTTCTTCCAAAATTGAGTCACTGATGTGAGAAACTCTAATTGGTATTTTCAGGTAAAGATGGAGCACCAATTGCTTGCTGCTCAGAAGATGGGACACTGCCTCCCAAGCAAGTTCACCCTGAATGCTATCCAGTGGTCTTATCTGCAGAAGATCCATATTATTCAGATTTCAACATGACTTGCATGGAATTCATTAGATCTGCCCCTGCTCCTGTCTGCAACTTTGGTAATTTACATGGATATTTGTCTAAATCCAATTACTGATTATTATGCTACAGCAGTTATGATATTCAACTGATTATTATCTGATGAAACAAGAATAACCTTCCTCAAAAATCAAATGCTTTAATTTGTGTAATTCAACTTGTCTTTGTACGTGGTTTTTTTCAATCCTTCACTGCTCATTTAATACTTAATATGTAACATATCTTGTGCTTGCCTTCAATACTAATATTTATACAGCAAAACTGAGATGGGAAATGCCATATAAAGTTATTATGCAGTGATCCTCAGAAACTATGACCCCTGATTTTATTTAAATATACCAAACAAAATATTTCCAATCCTATTACTTGAAATTACAAGAGGAAATATTCTTCATAAATGAAACAGGTCCTCGAGAACAGATGAACCAGATAACAAGTTTCATAGATGCATCAGTTGTTTATGGTGCTGTTGAGGAGCAAGCTAAGCGTCTCAGAAATCCAAATGGTAAAGGAGAGCTTCTTATGATGATGACACCAGATGGGAGAGAACTTCTCCCTCCCTCTACTGATCCACGGGATGGCTGCAATACCCCAGAAATGAATGCAAAGGGGAAATATTGTTTTATGTCAGGTAAGTGTCTTATATTGTTAATTATTGTGCTTCTTGTTGTACAATATGCTTTTCCAAATATTGAAGCTGAATTCCTGTTTACATCTTATATTCATAGACCACTTCTTTATTTAAATTAATGGAATAAAACTGATTTTACCTACCATTTTGTAATTTCTTTTAGTATATTTAATTATATCAACTCCTTGCAAGCTGTATAAATGCTATGAGTATTAATTAATTTGTGTGTTGAGTTATACAAAAAAGTTTGGAGTTCCAATTCTTTATTAAATTTTTTATATAAGTGTTAAATGGCAATAAATATGGTACTTCTTTAGATTCCCTAAATATGCTTGAGATCACAAGCTGCTTTGTAAAAAGACCTTGAGGTCTTGCTGCTGCTGACTCTTGAGGCAATTGCTTGCTGAATTCAGGGAAAGTACACTTGTGTAAGATGTAAATGGTATTATGCAACCCCCCCTGCTACTTTGGCCGATCCGACAATGAGCATAAAATAAGAGAAATAGATCTGACGACAAGTCATTTTTGGGACTCATTCTTTCTGCGGATGATAGGTGATAACAATAAACTAAAGAGGTAACTTGCTTGGTGTTTATATCCCCTGCCACACATTTAAAAGGTTGCTTCCAGGGTATGTACGGTATGTAGATGTATGTCTGATGCCCATTAAGGGACTACTAAAATGGTAAAGTCAAGTAAAATCTGGTAAAGCCCTCTGATACCGAAACAGGTAACACCTTTGCCTTCAGCAAAAGTTGTGGTTCAATTCCTAGCAAGGACAATGGTGGATTTACTTTTGCTAGGTAGTAAAGAAATATTCACAAACATACTGCACATAAACGTAAAAAAAATGGGAAATTCTGTCAATCAAAACACCAAATACATGCAAGTTGTAGTTTCTATTATCCTCCTTTCACTACTTCAATACTGGATGTCACAAAAATATATACCCAAAGATGATAATTTGTGAATCAACCGGACCTGATATTAAGAGTAAGAACATTTAGCACTACTAGAAAATAACATGGACATATGAAGTTTATATTCTATACCCATTAAATAAGACTGGTATATGAACTAAAATGATCTTAATTTATACTTTACATTATAGGGGACAGCCGTGCAAATGAGAATATGCATCTAACCACAATGCACTTATTACTGGCCCGTGAGCATAACCGGATTGTAAGGCAGCTCACAGAACTAAATCCTACATGGGATGATGAGAAACTTTATCAAGAAGGAAGACGAATAGTTTCTGCTGAAATGCAACACATTACTTACAAGGAATTTCTTCCAGTTGTTTTGGGTAAAAAATACAAAACATTACATACATCTAGAACATAAACTAAATTTAATGCATTCAATTTTTCCAAAGGAGGATGAAGTTTACTTAAGATTAGTTTTTCTATCTTTACAGTATATTTAAAGACTCAATTATGCTATGCTCCGAAAGTGTTTCTTATATATTACATTACATGTTTTGGTATGTCATGAGAGCTCATAACCGTCAATCTCAAAGCTCAATATGTCTGAACTGTAGCATCACAAACATTTTTAATGGCTATAAATTTCCTCATTTCAGGAAAATCATTAATGGAAAAGCTTAATCTTGACCCTGAAGAAGAAGGATATTCTTACAGATATAATCCAGACGTCAATCCTTCAGTTGCAAATAATTTTGCCACAGCTGCATTCAGATTTGCCCATACTTTGCTACCGGTGAGTTTAAGTAAAATTGAAAGCAACCTGATTAGTCTATCGTCATATTTTTCAGATTAGAATTTCTAGCTTACTTCTCTTTTCAGTAAAGGAAAAAAATTGCAATACTGTTGAAGAGAATTGAATTATTCATTTTTTTTATAAATTTAAAAGTAAATTACACCTTTATACACATAATAAAATTATTAAAAATCTCACTCATTTAAGATTTAAGACTCTCTATGCATAGCAATTTAATAAAGGTAGGCAACCTGAAGTAGGTCAAGAAAATTTGAGGAAGGACGTGAACCCCATGGACTCTCTGGAGATGCAGGAATCTTTGTATATTCCTACTTGCGCCGATTAACAACTATACAATGCGTTTTCGGAAATTTGAAAATGCTCATCAGACTGACATCGCTCTCATGCATCTCTGGATGAAATGGCGTTGCCATAAGTTGTGTCGTTTCCTTTCAATTGATTTTTACACAGCGAAAAAGCTGAGATTCGCAAAAGGTTTTATGGGTAACTTGGTTGAAATATTTCTTCACGGTAAATTTAGTTCTTCGTTGCCATCAACAAAAAAATCCCAGGAAAATTATATAAATTACCTTTACTTTGGTGTAAGATTTGTTCATACGCGTTGTGTACTCAGCTCGCAATAAATTAACAAAGTCCAGTGGCGCATAATTAAAAATCCGATAGTGGAGTCGTAATGCAGTGGGAAATTTAATTGCTAGCCTAGCGAAATAGAATGATGATGACTTTTGTACTGAGTTAAATTTGATAATTTTCAGAGATAATCGCGGTAATATGGATGCATGTGCGTACATTTAACGCAGAATTTATTTATTTCATTGAAGAGAGTAGCCTCGGATCCAGCAAATTAATTTGAAAATGGATTAATGTCGTCTTATCCTTAAAATCCACTATTGGTTATTTTTATATGTCCGAATACGATGGTGGTTGGTCGTTTATTTAATTTCAGACATCGATGAAATATTTTTGTGTGAAATCTCCTTTGCATGCCTAGGGGCAGAACTACCTACATGCAGTTTTTATCCTTCAAAATTCGGAATATTCCTAAAATATATTACATTTCCTAGCGCTTTGCTTTAATATATATCTTAATATACTATAACAATGTTATATCTGTTATATAACTAATGCATATGTTATATAACTATATAACATAACTTAGTTATTAGTCTTTGGCATCAGTAACATTGACCTTCTTTAATGATGATTTTATTTTTGAATTTATAGGGCCATTGAGACAGCGGAGTGATCAAAGCCTTGCCACTCATGTGGCACATCAAAGGATACTAAACAGGTAAATACTTTTTACAACTATGCTTAATGAATATTCTAGATTTACCTGGAATATGTTTTATGTCTTTCAATGACGTCAATTCAACAGTTATAGGAAGAAGGAAATGACATCTGCATGATGCTGGCTCACTCTCTTTATTTTTATCTATAATTGAATAACTAAAATTAGTTTAAACAATACCTAAATCTCAAACAAAAATCTTTTCAACAAGTATTGTCATCATGATCTAAATTATAATTAACTCCAAGTCACTATTTAGACCAGGCTTTCTCAACTATGGCAATAACATGTACCACCAACATAAAATGAAAAATTGTACACTGCTATATCATTAAATTAACTGTTTATCTCATTACAATGGTTTCATATTGGAAATTGATCTCTGTTTTATTTTTGAATGTTAGATTCCTTGTTATTTTAATAAAAAACATCATTCACTTACAACTAAAATGCTTTCCAAGAGTCATCAGTGATGCACATACCACCAGTTGAGAACCCCTGATCTAGATTAACTGAGTAATGTTCCAATGAAAAATGGGAAACCAATAATTTAGCAGAAATGTTATATTTTACTGTTATATCAATAGCTTACCAAGATCATTACCAAACAAAATAAGAAGTTGTAAAAGTATTGCTGATACAAAAGTATTTAACTTTTCTCTTTCAATCTCACAGTTAAGTTCTTACGATTTTCATATATACTGTTATTTCTATGCTTAAAATTGTGATGTTCATCATCATTTTTTCCACAAATGATATCAATGAAGCGAATGATTAAAAAAAGTCACTTCAAAATACATTTTAATGAGGTTACTGCTTTAAATATCTTTAATATGATATACATTCTAGCACCATAAAAAAAATTTTAAGCTCTTGCTTCAAAATGACTTTCATGTCCTAAATCAACCTCCTTTTTAGAATAAATTCTCTATATTTCAGGCCATGTTAAAATCCATTTTGACTCAAAAATCTTGCAATGCAACAATATCCAACCTATAAGCATTCCAGATTTTAATAAAAACATTTATTCTTCATAAATACAGCTGGAATATCCATCCAAGTTTCCTGAAACACAGTAAACATGGTGTCAGAAACTACACCTCTAACCAGTGGTGAGGAGAGCAGAACATATCTCTTTCTCTCTCAAAGGAGAAGAAATCGCCGAACGAAAATTCGCCAATTCCAATGCTGTGTCTGCGCAGCCATTTTGTAAGTTTATTATTTTTTCCTTCCCCAATGTTTTAAAACGAGAAAGTATGATATGAGTTGGCCACTGGATAGCCAAAAGCAAGTTCACCAGTAGCTCAAAATTAATCTTAATTAACATGATCTTCTTCAAGGGGTATCTTTGTGACTGCAATGGTAGTAACTGTGTCCTACTCAATGAACCATGACACAGAGGACGATAGTGCTGACAATGAAACAGATGTGAATGAGGTCTTGGAACCTGCACTAGTTGTTCCAAATCAGCTGAATGTCTTACTGGCTCAAACATGGCCACTTCCTGGTAAGTTTTACTTCAATTGTTTGGGTATTGAAATTGCCTCGTCGATGGTGGACCAAGAAACCATCATTTGTAAAACACGGCAAATATTTTATCATTATTAGATGTTTGCCAACATTTTACTCTTTCTACTTTTAAAATAACAGACATGAGCAAGCAAGCTTGGAAAGGAGCTATTCCAACTGATTTGGAGATGGCTGCTGCCATTGCAGAGGGAGAAGAGAGTCTACAATCCAAAGATCAATTAGAAGCAAAAGCTGAACTCTTTAATGCCAGTAATGGATCACCGGGTATTTTAAAACTAGGAACTCCAAGCTATACTCATCAACAAGCTGTAAAGACATCACAACAGGCAACAGATGCTGCACGGGTTGGTTATGTAATAGGGGTTGCCACTAAGAAACTTACAAGGTTAGTTTCCAGATTTTCTAAATTTCTAAGTATTGTTGATATCCCACCAAACAGATTTTTTATATGTACTAGATATCCTCACTTTACATAGATTTTCGTTTTTTATAATAAGCATCATATTTTAGTTGACGCAAATCAATCAAAAATGTATTCAGATAATTGTTCAGTTCAGGAGGCCATTCCTGATAACTAAATCCTGACGTGATACCCGTAGGAAGTGTCATATAATCAGTCAAAAATCAGCTTCGCATATTTTCTCCCATGAGTAAACGAAAAGCAGGAACATAACTAGAGTTTTTCATTGAGTCAAAGAAAATCGAGGATGCCAGGATATTTTGACCTTANATATCATATATTGTTAAGATTCAATCTAAAACAATTTTTGTCATACATTCTTACAATTAGTTATGAAATTGTAGTAAGTTGGATGGTTTATCTACATAATTTACTATTCCCTTAAAATTCAGCCATTTTGTCCTTCCCTGTTATATCCATAATTACATTCCTTCCTGAAAAGCTCCTTGCAGCCCTGTGAAAATCTTTGCATTCTGCAGTAAACTACATTAATTACCCCTGCCACTCTTCATTCAAGTTAAATCAATCAGAGATGTTTATTTGAATTTGTTTGTTACATCATATGTTTCAATTTAATAGGCTTAATAGGCATGAATTATCTCTGCACTTTTTACCATCCATTCCATAAATGAAAGATAAATAGATTATGTCCAAAAGAAAATACAGTAATGCTCAACTATCTCATCAATCAGAAGTGTAAATGACAGTTAAAAGATGAGTGGAAAGCAATTTATATTACAAGTACAAGGCATTTTGTTTAATAAATCAAGAAATTCTGTTTAAAAAATTAATATGGCTAAAGATTCATTGTCCTTCTAAAGAAAATTGCAATAATTTCTAACAGAATTGGCCTAATAGCTCTTCTAATTTTGATCCTAACAGCTTACACAGCATCTGTTTCAACAAAGATGGACAGAAGACAATGACAAACTACAGGAAAAGGCTAGCAACGGTGCAATGAAAAAGAAGAAAGCATATGGTCTTGATCTGGCTTCCTTAAATGTTCAGAGGGGAAGAGATCATGGTTTGCCTAGCTATGTCAAATGGAGAAAATTCTGTGGGTTATCTACTCCAAAGGACTTCTCAGATCTTCAAGGGAAAATGGATGATGCTGCACTTCAAAGGCTAGCTACTTTGTTCAAGTGAGTAGTAAAAATGTGAATCTCTCATAAAGTTTTTAAAATCAAATATTTCTAGTAAAATAAACCTCATAAACAAGTTTCACAGAATCATGTGAGGTGTTGTGGAAATCCAAAATGGAAATAATCTTTGGAAATTTGTACTTTTTCCACATCTTTTATTTCGTCAGAAACTTACACCCAGAAGATGAAGATTATTTGCCTAGAAGATGGCGATTAATCGTTGAAACCGGTCATGTGTAAGTTACTGGGGAAATAAAAATAGTTGTGGAAAAAGTACAAATTTCTGAAGATTTTTTCTCATAAAGAAAATGTTAAGATTGGGAACAAAATACTTGATTTTTCAATGGCTTTCAATCTTATTTATTAGTTCCCAGCAAAGATGAGCATTCTTGTCATATGATCCATGCAGATATCTATACAATAATTAATAACAATAAATATTCCTCAAGATATTCTTTAATAACCAAATAAAATTTTGCAAACAATTTTATTTATTATTTTTTCCTTAAATATTATAAGAACTTTTCACACTCACATTGAAAACATATAAAAGAGAGAGAAGAGACATTTTCAAAGAAAAATAAACCTGAATAAAGTCTGCCAAGGTTGAGGTTTGAACCATTATCTTCCCCTAGCCAATATTTTCAGACCTTTTCATGTCCATTTTTGTTACTATGCTTTGCTTTTTGCTGAAGTGAATATTTAACCTAATGACAAGGAAAAGTTAAGGTTGATTTACAGAAGAGTATTTGCAGGATAAATTCTGAGGAAAATGGAATTTAAAAACATCTGAGCCTAAGGTCTCCCAAAATGACAAGTCATAACAAGTGGAAGATCTGGGTTCATGTTCTGCTCTTTTCTGACTTTTTCCGTGTCATTTTTTTCCTGAGGCTTTATCTAACCTAACCTAAACACTTTCTTTAATGTTGATTCCCAAGAGCAAAATTTATAATATTTGCATTAGGCTATGTCAAAAAATGGATCAAAGAGAAATGGTATGGATTTTGATAAAAGTTTAACCATGAAAATCAATTTAAAATGTAGCTGTTTTTTGCTGATAAAATTTAAAAGATTACATTTGGAGAAGATAATTTATTCTCACAGCATATTCTTAATAGCTATTACTTAAAATGGTTGTAATTATTTAAAATCAAAGGTTTATGCCAGAGAGAAAAGATTGAGAAGAGTGTGCTGTATTTATTTCTCAAACAGCTGCATTAAATATACTTGCCAAATACTTATGCAACAGCTTGTATAGACAATAGCATTAGAATTCATATCATCCATTACATTTACATCCTCTAATTAATAATAGCTAAATAAACAGAGAAATTTCTGAAATATTAGTCCATTGCAAACATTAAATATCATAAAATCTAAACTGAATGGAAAATTGTCCCCTTTTACTCAGAACATTCTTAGTAATTACTGCCATATCTATTATTTATTAGATGAAATAAGTTAATATTTTTGCCCAAAACTAATTTTTGTAAGAAGTTAGACAATTTAAAATGAAAATCCAATTTGAAAAACCAAAAAATTACATGAAACAGACCTAGCAGTGCTGGATTAATGCAATTCTTCATATTACTTCCTTCCTTCTTTAATAACACTATCAATTACATCACTTCATCCTCAATAGGTCAGTTGAAGACGTTGATCTATACTCGGGAAGTTTATCTGAGATTCCCATTGGTGAGGGCCTCCTGGGACCAACATTCTCTTGCCTAATTGCTGACCAATTTGTGCGACTTAAGTTCGGTGATCGTTATTGGTATGAGACTTTTGAACAACCTCAAGCATTTACTCCAGGTAAGTCACTTGTAGACAACATCTATGCCTAAAGCAAAAGACCTTCCTGAATATAGGTAACCATAATTACATGCCTTTCCAATGCCTTCATATGAAGTATTTTGAAAGTTAGACTTCATTTCACACACAATTACTAAATATATGTAAACATCATATTCTTACAGCAAATTTAAAATATGCTCTCTACTAAAATATTTTGATAGTGAATTTTATAATAAATTTCACATAGTGATGAAGTTTCATACTGATTTTTAAATATGTACCTTAACTTTGAATTCAACAAAGAAAACCTCAAATGGTTATTTTTATCGTTCTTCATTACTATAAAAATTGATTTTTAGACACATTATAATTATTTGTTTGGATAAAATATATAAATAACATATATAAATCCAGAATATTTTATTTTAAATCTTACTTAGTTAAACTTTTTCCATATCTATGCAGAGCAACTCCAAGAAATACGCAAGTCAAGCCTGGCAGCCATCATATGTGACAATTCTGGAGTGGACCACGCCCAGCCTGAGGTTATGCGATCTATTGATGCTACTAATCAACGCGTACCTTGTTCTATGATTCCTCGAATTCAGCTTAAAGCCTGGCAAGGTAAAGGCAAGTTAGGCCGGGTAAAAGTAGGCACACAATCTCTTCGCCCAACAGTAATGGCTAAGTCAGTGAACTCAGTAGCTTCTTCCTTCATCAAAGGAACAATAATTTCAGGTTCAATTACAGCCAAAGATTCAAATGGTAATAGTGTAACCTTTTTAGACTCATCTTCAACCTTCCCAATGACACTCCCCTTACATTTATTTGACAAAAAGGTCAATACCACAACTTCAAATACTACTGATACTGTGACACCACCTGTTTATACAGGGTCAAGTGATGTATCATGGACTGGAACACTCACATTAACAGATGATATGCAAGCCCATGCTACAGGAAATTTCACAGCACCTTATTTTATACATGGATTAACTCCATTTGATTTCTCAGTCATAAACTACACAGGAAATTTTGATATTACTATAAAAATGGAAAGTAATGTAAGTTCATATGGACTTACAAGTTTTCAAGGAACATACAATTCTGGGATACATTTCAAAACTGAAAATTACTTTTGGACAACAACTCTAAAAGCTGGGGGGGAAGTCACAGGAAATAGTGGTACTTTATTACCGCAAGCTCCAATTTTGCTTTATGGAACTTATTCTCCTGATGGAAAATCATTTGATTGGAATGGAAACATTTCCTTAATTCTTCCATCTCCAAAACCAACAACTGTTTTGACAAAAATTAAAGGCAGCTCCAATTCAGTGCTAGTGAAAGCAACTTGGGGTCTTATAACTGCTACTTCAGGTCCAACACCATCTGCAGTTGGGGATATGAAGACTGTCATCACTAAATGGTGGGATGGTAAATTCCCAGTGGCTATACCACAACCAGCTTTTGACAGAATTATATACGATGATTTTCAGATGGATTCTTCAACAGATATTAAACCTGAAAGTGGTATAACATGGTCTGGTTCCTTGTTACCTAAACCTGATTCAACTATGGGGGAGGTCCAATTGAATGGATCATATAGCTTCCCAGTGTTCACGCATGAGGCAAAAGCAGATTCAGGTCCATCAATTTATGCAGAAAAATTCTGGAGGGGAAATTTCAGCTTTGTTTTACAGCCATTCATGTATGACCCAAGACCTCTCATTTCCTCGCTAAGCTTGCTAGCTTCGGGAGGCCAATTTAAAACACCTATATTTTTTAGGACTGAAAATGAGACATTAAAAATGTCTTTACAAGGGGGGTCCAAAAATGTTGGGCCAATAGTGCCTGTAATTTTGCATGGGTACACATCTATTGATAAATCTGTTTTCTTTTGGTCTGGCAATGCCACCATAGTTATTCCTGACATACCCACAAATAAACAGCCTACTGTAATTGATTACTCACCAGATATGAAGAAAGAAGCCAATGTGGAAACTGATGATGATGAAATGGTAGCTCTTAGTTCTTATTCCATTCCATTAGATGTGAACATTATGTCAGCTTCGGTTAACGTGACAGTGTCCACATCTCCAAAAGTGCCAAGTAGAAAGATGTCATGGAATGGAGAATTTCCTTTAACTATACCACAGCCAGCATTCTATCGCTCAACACCACCACCAACAACATCTCTTTCTGAAATAGATATTGATGATGATTATCCTTATTACACCCCTCTTGCAAAAACTGGAACATACAAGAGTGGTGTAACTTGGTCAAATATTTCCACCAAGATGCTTGACACATCTGAAACTACAATTCAGATAAATGGTTCATTTAGTTTTCCAATTTATTATTTTGGTATTTCCAACACAAAACCCAAGAATACCAAGCCATTCTGGACTGGCCCAACTATCGAAAACTGGAGTGGTGTTTTCCAAACAACACTCAAGGTTAATATAACTGCAATAGGCATTGAAACCTTAACCTTGTTCAAATCAATTATTTCAGAAGGTAATTTCATATCATCAATATACTTTTCAGAGAAAAAAGAAGCTTTAACAGCTTATCAAAGAAAATCTCCGTCCAAACCTGTAGATCCTATGGAAATTATCTTTATGCTCCATGGATCTAAGTCACCAGACAAAACTGAGTTCTACTGGAACGGAGAAGCAACACTTTTAATTCCTCTTCTTTCATTGACAGGGAGTAAGGAGAAAATGCAAGATGCAATTTCAATCACAAAAAAAATTAGTGCTTCAAGTAATTCCTATTTCATGGGATCAGTAGCCTCTGGAAGCATTTTAGCGACAAGCAGCAAAGCCAATGTCATGCTATGGAATGGTGAGCTTCCTCTAGCCATTGAAATGCCAGCTTTTGATGCTGTATCTCCAAATGCAGGTGTGTGGAGGTGGCCGTACACAACACCATTTTATAATGGAACAGGCGGTGTCACATGGGGCGGTACCATAACAAAGTCATCAGGACTCCAGAACAGAGTTTCTGTGAAAGGTGACTTTACAGTGCCAATCTTTGTTCATGGGAATCCTAGTGCATTTGAGGTGATTGAATGGAGCGGAGATTTCCAATTAGAAGTTGATGTGAATATCAACCGCACTGGCAGTGTAACACCATTTGGTCAAGGAATATACAATTCTCCAATATTTTTCCGAGACATGAATCGTAATGAGGGTGGTGAAGATGGAGTTGTTTCTGAAATAAAAGAACTCTTAGGAATGGAAGAAAGCAAGAGCTTAGAAAAAGGTGCTTGGGTTAAAACAACTCGGGTGCCATTAATTCTGTGGGGAAATTATTCTGATGATAGGAAAGTCTTTTATTGGGGAGGAAACATTTCAGCTATATTCCCAGCAGCCAAAAACTTTTTATATTCCACTGCAAGCTATGTTGCAAGAGAAAAGGCTGCAGTAATAAAACCGGAGAAAGAAAATAGACTCAGGGTGCCTTTCAAAGTAATATCAGGAAGCATTAGTGCCTCATCATCAGTTTTCCCCAAAAGGGAATTATGGGATGGAAATCTCCCAATTGCCATTCCAACTTCTTTCTTCCTTCATCAAGGTCAATTATACCTTGGAGGACCATTAAATGGCACAATGCATTCTGCCCCCACTGATTCTCTCTTAAATGGAGCACAAATGGAGGGGCTAGTTTCAATTCCAGTTTTTACAGACAGTAATGTTAGTTCTGTAATATTTCATAAGTGGAGTGGAGAATTTTCACTCATTGTAAGTTTCCCTGAAGGTATAGATTTCAAGAAAATAATTCCAAGCTCAGGATCTTTTGTATGTCGTACTTTCCTAGGAGTGCCAGATTCAGTTGATGAAACAGTCCTAATAGCAGATAATCAGAAAGAAGTGCCAACAGTAGTCGATTACATGATGGATAGTCTCCCTGAATTTTCATACACAAATGCTTTCCGTGCACCCCTTGTTCTTCTGGGAGAGTTTTCTCCAGACAGGGAATTTTTCTTTTGGAATGGTGATGCTGTTTTATATGTCGAAAAGAAATTACAGTCTTCATCCAAAAGAGTGGGTATGAATCAACTGCAGTTACCAAAATCTTACCCTCTTCAAAGTGCTACAGATCGTAAAATAGTTGGTACTGCAACAGGAGGGATAATTTCTGGAGGCAAAGATGGAGATTCTGCATCCACATTGTGGGATGGATCCTTCCCAGTAAAAATCCACTTGCCATTCTTCAATGAATATTCAAACAGCCTAGAACCCTTGAATCCATCTGATCCAGTGCCAGCAGAAATGAAAATTGGTTTGACTTGGCAACTGACTTCAGTCACACCAACAGCAGATGGTGTTCAAGTACAAGGAACCTTTGCCTTCCCTAAGTACACTCATGGAAATTTAGGAACATACTCTGTAACTCTCTGGAAAGGAGATTTCTCCTTTACAGCAACAGTACCAGGAGATCAGAGCACTGCTAAGCTGATGGAAGGTTCCAAATACACTTCAATTGTTCATTTCCAACAGAGTAATGACTGGAGCAAATTTAAATTAAGAGAAAATTACTTAATGCAGCCAACAGTGCAGAGATCAATCATTATGCTCAAAGGAATGAGGCAAAAGTCATCATTTTTGTGGTCTGGAAAATTTGTTGTTATATTCCCTTGGAGTTTTTAAGTTTTTTGTGCAATCTTGTTTTAGATTTAACAAATTGTTTAACATTGATTTCATGTTCCACCTCCAGAGAACATATTTATTTTTTAATTACTGGTAAATAGCAGCTGACATAGGTTTATAACAGTTTTAATGGTGTATGACCAATGGATGTGCTACTTCTGCAGAAAATGATCAATTACAAACTAAGTTTTCAAATCTTGTCTTTTCAGTAAAAGCTAAATTAAAGGATAGGTAGTGTATTTTTGAAAGATGAAAATTTTAGCTTCTGTTACCCATACTGATTTATATACATCTGAAATTCAAGAAAGTTCTCTAATTCTGTCGTACTTGGTTGAAATTTTCATAAAATACAAGTAAAACTATTGCTCAAAAGTTCCTGCATAACTGTGCTACATAAGTTGTGTTGTCAGGAATAATATTGTACTCTTCTGTAAAACTTTAGTTCTGTAGTCTTCATCCTAGGTTATTAATGTTAAATTTTGGAGTAATGTGTATGTAAAAATGTTTTTTAAAAAGAGTGATATTACAAATATTTCTCTAAGTGATAAATTTGTTAATGAACAACTTTGTAAAAATGGAAAAATAATATTCTAGGTAGATTCATATTATTTATTTGATTGGAAGATTTATTCTTTGATTTTGGGTATTAATTTTTAATTGTCTTTTTTACTCATTAGCAACGAAATAGGGACTTAGAATTATTATTGTAAGCTAAGAGATATACTGAAAACTGTCAGATATGAAATTTGATGAATTTTAAAATAATTTTACTGCCAATTGTTTTCTGATATAAAAAATGTTTCATATCAATTGCCCACACACTGCTGGAGCTAAGTATCTTCTGATAAGATGATATTTTTATGAACAATGTCTTATATCATATAATGTGAGTAACTTGTCTCCGTTTTGAAATAAATGATTTATAATAATTATAAATTCACAAATGAAGTAGATTTTATTCCCTAAAAATGGCATATAAATTAAATTTGCATCACAAAAGGCTTCTTCAATAGAGAGAAAATACAATTCTTGAGTGCCTTAACACCAAAAAGTAAGTCATATGGAGAAATTACTTAAAAATCTCACTTATGAATATGCCTTAAAAAGTAAAGTAAATAGAAGGACAAAAAGATAAAATGAGGTAGCAAGGAGGTACTGATGTAATGAAGATGCAATGATCAGTGCATTAAAAAGTTTCAACCATTTAGACATGCCACAACTAAAGCAATATAACTAGATGACATCCTGATTCAGGCTGGATGTCACTCTTTTGAACTGTGTGTGCTGTTATCCACATTGGCCAGCAATGACCCACTTTGCTCCTGCTAATATCTATCAAAGAGGGTTTATTTAAGCTATCAATATTGTCTCTGAGGTCTTTACATTGTACCTCGAATGTAAGAGTGATTTAATATTTCATGACACCCAACAGTCTTGGCACTTCCTTAAACACTTAACTTGTTACTTGAATATATAATCTGGACTCACAATTCAATAAGCAGACTCTGCAAGTTGCCTAAAACCTCAGGGGAATCATAATGTCCTCCTCATCTAAAATCTGGTCACCCTGGGTATCAATAATAAACTTTGAAAGCCTACCATGAATCATTGTAATTTTAAAATTTATTACTACATTCTAAAAAATATTCTTTGCTTGCACACATTCACTTTTGTCTCATTTTTAGTTAATCGAATTTAAAATATGACTTATGAAATTAGCAAAGAGTGATATATTAGAAAAAATTCTATGAATCTCTTATTCAAACAAAAATAGATTATTTAAAACTGGGATGGAATATCTGAATAAAACCATCTGATAATGAGGGTCTACCAAATTAGAAAGTTGTTTATGAGACATTAACCAATTAAAAACAATATAACAAAGACAGAAGAAACATCTAGGAGGAAAGGCACTTTGATAACCTAATATGCATGATAAACAACTACAAACGAGGTATCAGGTAAATCAGAAATATGTGAACGTGAAATTTGCTACTGATTAACTGTTAGATCAGTAGCAAATTCAGAAGTCCTCTTAAGATACAATATGAGGACTTAACACAGACATAAAAATGTTTCATTAATTTTTTATAGCAAGGACGTAGGGAAACTTACTAAAGAAAAATTCTTACATTTTTATAAGAACAGAGCTAATATATCTTAATTCTTAAAGAATAAATAAAGATAGAAGCCATCTCCTCTGTGATCTTTTAGAGGAGTCATATACCCTTTTTTCTCTACCTGAACACATCAATATTTAAGATTACCAAGAAATTCAAAATATGGAGAGAACATTAAGTTTATGCAGCAGAGAGAGAAGTACACTTAAAATTAACTCATTCACGATCATCTTAGTACCTTCAGTCAATGTTAAATCATTCATAAGGAGTCCAAGAAATCTTAGTCATTAAGTGGGTCAGATGCAATTCCTTTCTTCCTTTATTCTGACAATGATGGTCGTACATGAGGAGAGGAAAGAAAGGAAGTGGAATGCAAAGGGAAGGGCGATGTTTCGAAGGGCTTACTGTAGCACCGAAGCACTTTCGATCTGTTTGCCACAGGATGTGCTATATGCTGCTCAAATTACACGATTACAGACTTTGTGTGAAACTTACATACTTGGAAAGTGCCTGGATTCGAAGATAAAGGATGAAGCTAAAATTCTGTGTGAAAAGATTTTCATATCACTTCTTACTGCCGAGTACCACTACAAAAAAATGGATCAATTTTTATGTATGTTTTCTTATTTTTTTCTCCAGTGTGGTTAGCATGATCTAAATGGAGAATCTATGCAGGCATAGCAAAATCTTTCAAGCATTAAATGGCAAAAAACAGATATGTTTTATTTATATGCATACAATCATGGTGATGTTATTGCCAACAGCCTGCAAGTGGATATTCAGGTCTTCTATTGACAACCCTAAATAGAGATTTGCATGAATTTTATAATCTTGTATAGCTCTTGTTCTCAAGTACCTATTAAACAAATGATAATTTAAATCTATTCCTGAGGATTCATTAGAATAGAAGAGAATTTCAATTGTATGAAAAATTACTTGGGCAAGAAACCCAACCAGTTCACAAAATAAACCTTCATTAAACACTAAAAGCTCTACAATGATTAATGGATTTACATAATTAAAAATTTAACCAAAGGAAGGGAGCTGAATGTACTTTAAGACATACTCCCAACCAATATGCTTTAGTACCATGGTTCCTAACCTTTATGGTCCCAAGTCTTCAAGATAACCCTGGTGAAAAGATCTTGTTTTTTTCATTGATGTAATTCAATATTTGACAAAATTTTGTTGGTGGATTTTTCAGCTTTCCATTTTTTCAAGACATCCAAGTCTCACCTAGGTGCAACAAATTTTTTTTCTAATTTAGGCGATTTTATAATTTGCAAATATTTTATTTGTTGATGAACAACAGTGAAACTTGCAGATGATAGCAACAAGGCAAAAATAAATTTTGATGAAAAACTAGAAATAATAATACATAATGACATCAACCCACCCTAGTCCTACCACAAAGACTTGCAATTCCCAAAGAAGGAAAAGATCCCACTGGTTTGGAAAAAGTGCTCCAAAAAACAACAGATTGGTTTTAATATATAATTTACTTCAATGACACCAAAATAATCAACAGAAATTACAGTTTCCAGCACACTATGAGTCCTCTTCAGCCACCTCTTCTCTACCCCAGAGTCGCACAGTTCCACCACATGCAGTCAAAAGAACAGTTTTTGTGGGATGAACACTTAGTGAGTGCACTACTGTATTATCTCTTCCGTGGGGCAGCTTCTTTGCAACTTCCCCTCCAACAAGTCCCCAACACCACACATACCCATCTGCAGATCCGGAAATTATATATGCATCATTTGCTATGGCTGCACTCTCTACAAAGTAGTCACCACTTTTATGTCCAGTATATCTGTAATTGTGTACAATAAGAAGGAAGATTCGAGATCAGTATATTATTTTGGGTAAAAAAATCTTTATAATGACTAAAAACTGAGTATTGTTGTTGCAATGTTGAAGAAACCCTGGAATAGTCCTAAAACATTTATAAAGTAAATTGAAATGGAAGCAATAGCATTGATTGTAGTGATGTTCAGAGTTGTGGGGATGCTCAAAATTAAAAATTTTGCAGCAATGAGAATAAGGAGACATGGCTGACTGATAGAAGATTGGCCTTGCAGACTAATCAACAGGAAGCAGAATGCTGGTGTGCCAATTTTTGTCCCAGATTTGTAAGTACAAAATCTTCACACTTTGAAAACTACCTCTTTGAATCAACAACCCCTTTGAAAGCCCCCCACTTCAGAGGTCCATCTTCTAAGGCACAGGAAAATGGCAGCTGGGAATGCCACTGAGTAATACAGAGCAGCAAAGTTGCATTAGTCAGATACAGACATACACTGCACTGAGCTGAAGGTCTGAGCCTAATGAGGGAGGCTCTTCCAAAGTCTAAAGGGCTGTCAGACACACAAATGTGCAGGATGCATGAATCAGTGTTGGACATACATGATTGGATATCTTGTACCTTGACTGACTGTGAATCGTCCTACCTATTTGTTCTTTGGACAAAACTAATGCAAAATAAATGTATTTGGATCACATCAATATGACATTATCATACATGTGAAAATTTTATAATTACAAATGTATGAAAAGAAAACTAAAGAGAAGGAAGAATAAACCTAGGTGAACAAGAAAACAAAGTTTGTTTTTCCCATTATTTCATACATATCATTACTTATAGATAAGTGGGAGTAAAAACATTTTTCCTGAGAACATGTAAACAAAATACACTTAAAAATGAATGAGGCTACAGAAAACTAGTTTTACAAATTCATTTTGAGAGTATTAGCTGATTTATAAGTGATAACAATAAATCCAAAACAGGCTTTAGAGTAACATATGTGTCAAGGTGAATACTTTTTAACTTATGGAAAGTTGAGATGTATTTAAATATTGTAATTATTGGCATATCATTACATTTTTCTTATTAAAATTTAGAGCTGAAATTACTTTACTACTTGCTTTTCACACATGTATACTATGTTCTTATTTAAACTCAATACAATAAATTGGAGCTCGTTCATTTCAACCATCTTTTCATACCTTGTTTCAGCATATTTTTAATTGAATCTTATTTTTAAAAGCTATGTAAATACAATTTGTAATGATGAAGATGCATACTGAGCTACCTAAAAAGGTTGTTCCAATCATTTTATAATAAATCATTTTACCAAAATGTCCTTCTGTAAGTTAAGGTGTGGTATATGCTGATAAATTCAGTAATGTTCACTGCCTTCCTTGATAATATTGTAAAATGAATGAAATTTCCAAAAACCCAACACCTGTAGAGCTATTTTGATTTAGCATGCACAAAATAGAAATTAAAATTATTGAGAGAAAATTAACACCTATTTAGTGCTAAAACCACTAAATTTAAACTTACTTTTAATGAATTTTACAGACATAGTATTAATCAATCACAAGTAAAAGAAAATGGTTATAGATCTTGTACACTTACTCTCCTAGAAGTTCTCCAGTGTCCTTATCAAAGAGGCGAACAGAATTATCTGAAGAACTGACTATGATGCACTGCCCATCTTCACTGAAGCAGACACATGTGACAGGTTCTGGGAATTAAATAACATGTCATTCAAAAGGGTTTGACTTTACATCACAGTTACTGGAAATTGCAGATATCGTAAGTTAGAGGAAGCTACAATTGTGCCAATAATTTTTATTTTTATTATTAATTATAAATAAAGAAAGATTTGTTTAAAAAAGTAAAGCAAAACCCACTTAAGACAATATTCAGGGAGACATGCAAAAACTGAGATATAAGCAAGATATTGTGTTAACTGGGATGACATAATTTAATCTTTGCACCATGGGAAAACTAAAGGGAAGGATTTTTGGTTCTTTGAGTTTTAAATAATTGCTTAACAGCTTAAAGCAAATGGGTACTTCTTTTGTTTGACTTATTTACAACAGCTGAAGATGGGATATCAAGAGATTCTATGAACTATTTCATTATAACATTTTATAATATTAAACATTTCCTTACCACATAATTATATAATATTAAATATTTCCTTACCACCAACAAAATCACAGACAACTTCAGTCATCCTCAGATCATATTTACGAACATGGCAGTCCAATGATCCCACAAGGATTTCATGATCAGTTACTTGTAATGAGCTAATGCTATCTTTGGCTTCACGTAAAACCTGAAAATTAAGAAAAATTTCATATTTTATTGGAGCCAACATCTAATGTTGAGAAGTCTTAACCAGAGAGACATATTAAATAATATAAAAACAGGAAGCAAAATAACTTAAAGCTTAAATAACCACAATCTGAGTGGTGAATCTATCAAGACAGGCTGTAATTTTCAGAAACATGCTGAAGAGCATAAGACTTCTTTCCTTAAGAAATCCAGAAACTCCCATTTCTACATTCACCTAATTGATAATAATCATAATGCTTCCTTTGTCCCATTCATCCTTTATCTTGGACACAAAGGGGGAGAATTTAACCTATTTGAATAATTGCATATCCACCATCACCAACACTTTTCTATGAACCTAGCAAATGAATATCTTTTTCCCAAGAATCCATCACTGCTGTTGTCCCTACTTCCCCATTTACAACCCCCTCCCTCCCTCAATAATATGAGCCTTTGAATAGCCCTTACATTGTGGATAACCACTTCCATACATGTCGCTACCCCTCCCCTTGTTTCTTTCATAATCTCCCCCCTTTTTCTTTTCCTTTAAATATTGCCTCCTAGCCCTAAAGTAGCCAGATGATGAGGTTATAACTTCGAAACCGGTCTCGTATGTGTTTTTTCTAATTTGTGGACTTAGTCAAATTTTGTTTCATAATCCTTAATAAATTATGTAGATGTTCCACCAAATATAACTTGATATGTTTCGTTAATACTTCAAAATTCTGAAAATAACAATATTTTATATACCTTTAACGCTGAAAGTATAACTTTTAATCGAAAGCAAACTTCAGGTTTTTAAGGCTTCTTTCTTATTTCCAAATCGAAGTCATCACGGATGAAAGTTGGAAAATTGCATGCAATAAATTGTTCTTAAGACATAGATAACTTCATTTCGATGAAAGTATGACGGAATAACTTATTTTAGATATCTTTAGGAGCTTTATAAATCGTATGTCTAATGAATTAACTATATTACTACTACATCATAAAGCAGAAACAAGTCACCTGTATAGGGTCATTCTTACGGCTACGGCAATCCCAGAACATTACTGTATTATCTAAAGACCCAGAAACAGCCACGGAGGACTCTTCGTTGAAGCGAACGCAGTTCACTTTCGACGCATGACCCCGCAATCTTCTAACGGGTTGACCGGTGGTTACATTCCACAATATAATAGATTTATCGGCTCCACAAGAAACTATTTGACTAAAAAGAGTACGAAAGATTAAAGAGTACTTTTATTAATTTAAAGTTTATTCTAAATATTTATTTGATTATCAGTAGATACCTGTTATCACACGACCCGCAAGCATCGAGTACCTCATTACCATGTCCACCGTAAGTTTTCAACAGTCGAGGATGATAAGGATTCCATAACTTGAGAGATTTATCTGAGCCGCATGACAAACAGTACTCTCCATCAACTATTCAAGAAATATACATAGAAGTTGAGAAAAGGAACGATACATTAAACCATCATGATCTAGCAGTTACAGAAGGTATAGCTGTATGTAAAATACCATTAAACCGAATTGCCCTCACTGCCCCTTGCTGACAATCTATTGATTGCAAGCATTTAGTTGGAAGACTCATTAAGATTAGTTATCATCAATAGCGAGACAATATTTATTATAATTCATCCGGTATCAAGGTATGCAAAGGTTTGTGATGGTAGGTTGCAATAAACTCCGCGGTCGCTTTCGGATTGTGCACTATCGAAGCAATCGATTCCGGGATGAGAATGATGAGAATCGATTCTGAATCCTAATACCACGATCACGGCGCCTAATTGTAAAAGTATAAGAGGAATTCAGTTAATTTAAATGCAGTATACCTTGTGGTGAAGCGATCAAATAAATTCTCCTTTCTTAAAAATCTCCATCCTTTAAATTTATAATATCTTACGTAAATGTTAAAGTAAAGAAAATTCAGTAGTACACGCAACGGAAAACTTTCAATGTTGGTAAGATGATAATAACAAGTGGTGAGGTATTGGAAGCAAGTTCAGCGCGAATGTGTAGTAGTTTTATAAACAATGTTGGTTAAATTGTTGAGAAATATTAAGGTAAGAGAGTTTCAGGATGGATTTTCATTTACATAAGCAGTGTTTGTTCTTTTAATTTTTGCCCTACTTTATCTTTCTTAGCCAAATGTTTCCCGAAATCTTCGTATGAGTAAAATACATACCAGCTCTTGCCATGGACTGCCCCTTATTCCTATAGTGATAGAGCAAACAGGGAGAGGAGAACGAGCGTATGATATATATTCACGTTTGTTAAAAGAAAGAATCATATGTGTCATGGGTCCAGTGAGTTAATTTTTCTGTTTTGGAATTTTTAAAAATATATCTGTGCGGTATTACAGAAATTTTATCTCTGTTTCAGATATCAGATGAACTTTCCTCCCTTGTTGTTGCTCAGTTATTGTTCTTGCAGTCGGAAAGTAGTAAGAAGCCTGTGCACATGTACATTAACAGGTAAAAATCTATTCCTTGCCTATGATTTGGCATTGGATAATTAGGGTGCCTCTTCGTTTACAATCATCATTGATTTCATTAGGTTTATGTTGAGATAGAGTACCAATGGAAGAAGCTTTAGGTAATCTTGTGTTCTCTTAGCACGGAAAGCTTGAATGAACAAGATAATCGTAAAATAAATCTTTGTTCAGTGCTTCTATTAATAAGTTGTAAAAGCCAGGAGTAAATTAAGACTCACTAGTGCCCGAAGCACTAACCGATCTTAGTGCCCTCCTCCCCCCCTACTCTGACCCAATCTATTTCAGTTGAACTGTCTAACTGGACTATGCAGGTTGTCACAGTACAAATAATTATTCATATGATTACCCAATATACTATTCTAACTAAACTAAGCTTGTACTAAACAGTTCTTCAAACGCAGAGCTCAAATTTTATTTTAATATTTAATTTTTGTGTAATTTTTATATTAGATAGCATTTTTCTACGATTCATTTTTGCAAAATCACTGATGACATCCTCAAAATTAGTACTTCTATATTCCTCAGAATTTCTGCTTCGATTTTTATTATGTGAGTATTTCTTTCGCGTTCTCTGCATGTTTCAGTTCAGAGGAAGACCAGTCTGCTGTGTAGTTGGTGAAATTTAATGTTAAAGTATTCTTAAGGTAATTTCTACATTTGAAAAGGCACTCTCTAGTCTGTCTTCTTTAATTGTGTTGTAAATTTCCATGTCTAAGAAACATATTTTCTTGGTTTCCTTAAACTTATGAAGAATGTAAAAATGTAACTGCTGAGGCTCTGTAGATGAAATGTTGTACATGTCATCTGGATAAGCCTAATGGTTATTACATTAAGTAGACTAAGCACCTACTTATTAAAGGGCTGATTAAAATAATAGAAAATCTCTAGTATTAATTAATCTTATTGGTAATTAAGCTCAATTCAATAATATTATAATGATTTTGCAGTCCTGGTGGTAGTGTAACAGCTGGACTTGGCATCTATGATACAATGCAGTACATTCTGCCACCCATTGCCACATGGTGTGTTGGCCAAGCATGCAGTATGGCTAGCCTTCTTCTGGCTGCTGGTACACCCAACATGCGACATTCCCTCCCTAATGCACGGATAATGGTCCATCAGCCATCTGGACAAGCTGGAGTAAGTGTTCGGTTCTTTCTTTTGTGTACAAATTTAATTTTTTTACAGCCATGTGCATGTATGTCAAGTATTACAATTTTGTATGATCACAAGGATTTAAGGAAAAGTGAATTTCATTGCATGATGGAATCATGCAACTAATCCCACTGGAATAACAAAAGTGAAAAGTCATGTCGCTATTTTTCACACTTGTTATTCCTTTGTATGATCATTTGTGTAATTTTTCACAACCTCCAGACGTATTGTCATCAGTAAATGACTAATTGTTTTACAGCATTTGTTTTCAGCAGATTTTTCAACCTCTAAATTAGAGATGATTTTTTATCACCTCCAGCTAATGGGACTTATGAATCAGAAGAAGTATTGTATATTTCTAAATGAGTATCTAAATGAGGTGGCAACTTATCCATTGTTGAAGTTAATTAAAATTAGAAGATGAACATAGCTCTGTAAACTTCCCATCGGGGTGGCTCTTTTTAAGAAATCCTTATTCATATTAAGACTACACTTTGACTGTTGATCTGTTCTATCAATGAAGAAATTTCCTCCCCTTTCCTCTTATTCAATGTGACATAAGGATATCTACATCTACATCAATACCCTACAAGCCGCCTTTCGGCGTGTGGCAGGGGGTGTTAACACCGGATGCTCGCGCTATTTCCTTATTTTGTTATTATCACGTATCGTTCGCGGAAAGAAAGAGTCCCTAAAACGACTTGTCCTAGCATCTATTTCCCTTATCTTGCGCTCATTATCAGATCGGCCAAAGTAGCAGGGGGGTCGCATAATATTGATAACGTCCTCCACAAACGCACTGTCTCAAAATTTACCGAGTAATTGAAGCCTAGCTTCTAATCTCCTATCCTTCAGGGATTCCCAACCTGCGTCCGAAAGCATTTCCGTAACACTAGCTTTTTTATCATAGCAATTTTTCACAAATCGTATTGCCTTGCGCTGAACTTTCTCGATTTCGCGGGTGTGCGTTTCATCCGCTGGATCCCATATACTTGCCGCGTATTCAAGATGGGGCCTGACCAGGGTAAAATAGCATCGCTCTCTAACCTTTTCATCGCATCTACCTACAATACGCTTTATGAAACCGAGCTTTTTGGTTGCTTTACCGCAGATTTTTCGGATATGAACGCTCCAGTTTAAGTTATTCGCAAGAGTGATCCCGAGATATTCAACTGACTCTAATATATTCAAATTTATTCCATTAATCTGGTACGGGTGATTTGGACTAGTTTGTTTTCGTTCGAAGAAATTTACGACAGAACATTTAGTAACATTTAGTTCTAATTGCCATTTTTTGCACCACCTATGAATGTTGGATAAATCGTTTGATAGGATGTCACGGTCCTCCGCATTTGATTTTTCTCTATATATTACCGAATCATCTGCAAATATCCTCACATTGCTATTTATTTCGTCGCTCAAATCGTTGATATATATAAGAAAGAGAAGAGGTCCAATCACGCTGCCCTGAGGTACGCCTGAAGTAACTTTGACTCTGGTATATATCTTCCTCTTTGGAAAATCCTGAAGGAAAATGAGCATGTAAAAGTCTAAGAACTAGAATCTGAGACCTTCCACTTCTCAGCAGCTACTCCAAGCATTACATTGATGCTTTGAGCTGCTGCACAGAAAGTGGAAGATCTGGGGTTTGAGCACTGTCAGACTTCTTCACATGTTTTCCTTTTGATTTTTCCTAAGTATATTATTTATCATACAAAATCACCTAACCTCCTTTCCTTGTATTCCTCATGACAGTGTGATTATATATTAAGTGATTTTTACTCTCCATCCCCAGCAGTGTAAATTTTGAAATTTAAAAATTTTTTATGTATTTCTCATAATGACCAAAAACTGGGTAGTTATTTCTTCCTCTGTGTCCGTATGTGTTGAGAATAGATTGCTAGCATGAAAATTTTAGTGGTGGTGCTTGCCATTGCAAACATGTTTAAGTTACATGTGATAATAAGATTCTGGAGATTGTTTCAAGGCAGAAAATTTACTTTCCATCTCTTATAACTTCCAGGATTGTTAGAGTAAACAATATCATGCTTGAAACATGGAGATGTTTGCTTCACTCACTCAGTAGAAGCCAAGCTATCATAGTGGAACAATAACTATTCTTGGAGAAATTTTATAAAAGGATCCATGTCTGACATGTTCCTCCTGTCATGGGAGACCAATATTTAGTCTCCGTTATTAAGTGTATGTCCTTATTGGTTATTACCTTTGGTTTCCTTTCCCCAGAAAGGAAAGCAAAGGTAGGTAAAGGTTATTTCTACCATTAAAAGATACTTTTTCAAGGCTATATAAAGTAGAAGCAAGTGGTTTCAACTTGATTATTTTTATTGTCCATTGACTGTTCAGCCTATTTTTTCTGACAATATTTGGTTCGAAGTTGCTCCTGAGTGAGTGATATACTTGTAGCTTTCTACAATTTTATTTTTGCTACCATGGTAGCCTGATAATGTTGATGCAGTTACAAAAACATAACAATAAAATACTGCATAAAACTGCAAATATTATATTTTTACCCTAATCTTGTGAATATCTTATAATGAAATTATCAATCATCTAAAATAAGGTTAATATAACTCAATACTAAATTTAGTATTAGTAGTAGTATTGTTAACAGTGCTTCTTAGTTAACAGTTAACTAAGGTCATTTTACACATGGGCACCCACCGGGAATTGAACCCGGAACCACTTTCACCGAAGTGGAATGCATTGCCCACTTAGCTACCTGTGAGTCGTTACAAACTTAAATTCCAATTATTTCTTATGAACACCTAGGATAAAAATACCACCTATGTTTCCATCTCTTGGTGAAGTCAATCCTGGTTAAGCCTCTCATACATCTTTCATGTTGCATTCATGAATAACTAATAATGAAAATGATTAGGAAGAATAAAACCATTCGATTTATTGGTAATGCACTTAATTTGTTCTCTACTATCATTTCTCAGGGTCAGGCTACTGACATCCAGATTCAAGCAGAAGAAATTATCAAACTGAAAAAACAAATCAATGGGCTCTATGTAAAACATACAGGACAACTTCTCAGTAAAATAGGTATCCCTCTCAGTGTTTTTAAAATATTGTTTTGTACAGTCGGCAGTATCAGTGTTAGTTTATTAATTGCTACTTGAAAAAGCATTGTTTCTTTATTTCAGAACAAGTTATGGAAAGAGACCATTTCATGTGTCCATCAGAGGCAAAAGAGTTTGGATTGATTGATAAAATTTTGGATCACCCTCCTAAGCCAGAAGAAATAGCCAAGGAAACCCAAGGGAATGTGGTAGCAGTGGATAGAAGTAATAGTGGATAGTACACAAAGAAGACTATTGTGTTGGGATTTTAAAAGTGAAGGTGTACTGACTATCATCTTTGAATCCAGAGCTTTGAGAGGTAAATTTTGGGAAGTCTTGCATTTGTTTATACTGAAGGTACAGTCACTGTCCCTGCATAGGTTTAAAAACATTACTTTCCAAAGTAAGCTACAGCTACAGTGGAACCTAAAATACTGAACTAACCTATGCATTTAACATCAGCTCCATTTTAATGCAATCTGCTGCTTTATTCATAGATAGGAATAGGTATGGTGTCATATTTTGAAAAGCATCATAAATTTACATTTATTAAATGAATTACTTTTAACCTGTTAACTCAGCTGGAAAACGGGTAAGGATGACTTTGCGCAAGATGGTGCACACCCAGGAAGAATGGACTTGAAAAAAGTCTGACGGGACCGGGAATCGAACCTGGGTCTCTCAATTGCCGGTCGGGTGCTCTGTCCGTTGAGCTATCCCAGTAGAACATTTCTCCAAGCAAAGTCCTTGCCCACAAAGTCTCCCGAATGGCAACTGGGAGACCCGGGTTCGATTCCCGGTCCCGTCAGACTTTTTTCAAGTCCATTCTTCCTTGGGATAAACTCAGCTGTCTATAAATTAATTTTAAAATTTAAGAATGGCATGTAAATACTATTTAAAATACAGTGATAATTTTTGTTGATTGAAATTGCATCATAAATTCCATTCTGTGTTATCTGAAGAACTTAGTGGGAATATTTTCTCCTCCAGGCAAACCATTGTACCATTTCACATTTATCAAATTAATACATTTTTATATTTATTGGAGATGTAATGAACCAATGCTACATTTTCCATTAACTGGTTTCCACTTTGTTTATCACGTAACATATTTGTCTATGCACAGAATTGATATTTGCAGGATTTCAGTCATATATTTGGAAAGCATAACCATCAAAGTTGTGAATTGTAGAACTGATATAAACTATTTAACCACATTTGTTGAAGCATTACATAACTCACGTCAAGGCCATTAAATCTTGTCTCACAATTATCTATTTTAAAATTTTGTTATTTAGGTTTTCCTCTAAGAAATACACGCCCCATCAAATAAAAAATAAAATTGATGTGTTTTCTTCCATACTTAACTCTTGGCATCTCATTTTACAGGTTCCAAGATCTGAAACTCTGTGATCATCCATCTACTCATTTTGTCAAATCATATGTTAATTTCCAAGATTTTTACAATTGTTTCTTGTTTAATAAAATTGTGAAGTATCAATTTTATTTTCATATTAAACTGCAATCTGAAATTCAGCCTCAAATGTTTTGAAAATTCATCTACATCATCTGATATGTTAATGTTATATTTACTGTTTTCTTGTTATAGTATAATACTACATTTCCTTTTTTCAAATACTTCCTTTGTTATACTGGTGCCCTACCCTCAGTTGATTGCCTCTATCAATTTCTTACAAGGTATGAGAAGTTCACATTTATATGGTAAAACCATGTTTTTAGACATTTAAGTAGAGTAATTAATTACTTTATTGATTGTTATTTAAAAAGATGAGGGGAAACATGAATGTGTTGATAATTTTTTTCATTGATATGTAAAACTAAGTTACTGTACAAAGTAAAGGTTTATAAATTTAATAATTAAAGATTGTTCTACCAAGGTTATTTATCAAAAAACTGACTAAAAGCAACATTTCAAGGTGTTTTCTTCAGTTTCACTGTGAATGTAGTACTGAATCGTTATTTTTATGCTTGAGAAAGATAGTCAAAGCTGAACACATTCACTGCCTTTGAATTTTGGAGATATTACTTCAGGAGCCAATTTCTTGATCAAAAGGAAAATCCCTAGAGGTAAGATGGACATGTTTGTCGATGGAATGCAGAGTATTTCTAGCGTGACACACATGTGAGTCAGCAGCAGTGAATGTGTTAACACTGTGTAGCATTTTAGATCCTGTTTCATGTTTGTCTTCCATTCTGTAGTTTAGTAAATCAGACAACCCTCTTTCAACTGTAGGCCCTCAGCAGTTAGAAATTATTTCTTATACCTTTATATATTTCTAGTAGTCAGTCACAACGTGAATACTTATCCTTCCTTCCTGAAGATGCCATAGGGATCTGTATAGGACTTGTGGTTTCTTATTGAGACATTCAACAGTTTGCATTGCTACTACATAGACAATATAGGTTATACTACAATTCATTATAAATAGGGTTTTAATTTAATGAAAAATCATTCTTTAACCACATTCATACTCTTTACAATGTTAAATATCAAAACTTCGATTTCTAAAACTGATTACTAAATTTGCTAGAAATGCCATTTTATTTAAATTGAAATTCTCAACTAGTACTACATGAAACATACAAACTTCTAGGGGAACTCTTCAAAAGGGACCAAGGCAGAAACAGAATGATACAAAAAATGACTAGTTTCACTATGAATTATTAATACTTCTTAAAATTATACAAAAATTAGTAAGATATCTGCCATTCAGCCTTAACTCTCATTGGACTTTGAAAAGTATTGGTCAATTAAGTTAGTGTTGAAGCAAAAATCTAAAAAAGTTATTTATGATTCTATTAAATCATCTTAAGAGACAGGCAGTCTTTTTTCTCAGTAGGTGCCTGTGCCACTGCTTCATTTACAACATGTACTTGGATGCAACATCAGCAGCTTCTTCTGAAGAGCATGCTCCATTTTTGACACAAGAATCCAGCAGCTGCTTTATTACTGAAAATAAAAGCTTCTCATAAGACATCAAGCAAAGAGAATAAAAATAGATAAATTACACAGGAATTAAAGTTACTGTGAGTTTGACAGGAAAGAATCATCATAACTACAATGAATACACTCCTATGGGTATGAACATAAAGGAAGCAGGTTGCAGACTTGCTAGCAGTTGGTGCCTACGCTTTATCTTAAGAAACTACTAATTTTTGAGGAAGTCTTAACTCACTAGTCCTAAAATCCAAATGTACCAATTCCTGCATTATCATTCCATAACCCCTTTGTTTTTGAGTGTAGTTTGGGGACATTGGAAGGAGATTCGTAATAATCCCACACTCAAGAAACTATCATTTAAGAGAAAACAAAGATAAAATAGAGGGGAAACCTTTCAACACCAATTAAAAGTGCCATGAAGAGACCTAGCATTAATAGCAAGCAGCTAAAGAAGGTAGTCATGAACCACCAATTTCAATCAGCTTCTTCTGAGGGACCTTCAGATCATTTAATTTAATGGTGTTGGCACCAATTACTATCAAGATTAAAGACTGCTCTTTTGTGTTTATACCCTATGATTATCATACAATGCCAAGTGCGACCAGATGATCATGCCTTATGATGAATGTACTGTAACAAAAATTTTACATTTCAGTTACTTCATTGCTAATATGACTTATATTCCTAATGCATTCTAAAACTAGAGCCTATAATAGAAGGAATATGTGTTGCTTTGTTTAATGCTATAATTCTAAGAAAATATTACTTCATTTTTACTATACTTAAAAAGATATTCCAGCAATGATTGGTTAAACATAAAAATTGAAAAAAATGCACAAGAACAATGCATTAGCAGTATTTTTCAATTTCAAATGTTGACATTGGATTGTCACCCAAAAATAGATACTTTTAACTTCTATTTCATCTTTTCCCATTTCGTGAGATATATAAGAGATCATTTTCCACATATTTAGAATAGCTTATCACCCCATTCTGAATCAAAACTTACCTGATATAAAAACCTTAGAAAGTTGATAACATTGAAAAATGGAATAGATGAATATATCCAATATATGTGTGACAATGATTGAGATGGTACGAATTCCACCAAGAAAAAAATCAATAATAATTAATTTGCCCTTGTTATGGGTACACAGAGGGAATTAAATATGTTATCAGTTCTGGAGGACTTATCCATGGTATTAGTACATCATAAACTTCAGGATTTTCAATTTCTCTAACACCAGTAAGCCTTATTAAACAAAAAATATTTAGTAAAACTGAAGACAGCTTTGACTCAAGTTTTTAGACAACTTCTCTTACTTGAATTAAAGATTATTAATTTCCAATTAAGGTTAATTGTTATGCAATCAATCTCTAATGTTACATGCAATTAAACATAATCAGCAAATTACAAAAATGATTAAGAAAAATGCTGATATTTGATTTTTTAACTGATGCATCACTGAAATCAAGAAAAAAAGCAAAATGTCTATGAGATAGGAATACTTACTTTGTTTATCATCTGGTCTTAAGAACATAGTCAGAAATGAAAACCTGGGCACCAATGTAATACAGTTAAGGAATTCAAGGATTGAGTGTCTCTTCAAGGTAGGAGAGTCTTCATTGGGCAAAGACTCCCACGTATTATTCCCAACCACATTTAAAATCTCTTCTAAAGTAGAGATATCTAATGAGTCACCAAATATTATGGGGAGAGATTCTGGAGGTATTTTCTGTAAATATTAAATAAAAATATTGTATATATTAAAGTAGTATAATAAATAAAATCGATTGTGGCAGGCTTGATCTTGTGGAAATCCATATGAAAAGGATGGTATAAATAAAATTATAATTACTCTTTTCCACAGGTGTATTTAAAGAAGTAAAAAACAACACCTGATGATTGCCAATCTGCGCCGAAACCGGTCGTGTTTTTTACTTCTTTAAATGCTCCTGTGGAAAAGAGTAATTGTAATTTTATTTATACCATCCTTTTCCTAGTATAATAAATATATTAAAACTTCATTTCATAACCAACCAATAAAATGCAAATATATATTCTATTATTTGAAGTGTTACTTAAATGTAAGTGGTCTTAATACTAGCAAAAAAAACCCCAAACTGTTCATGATGCAATGAAAAATTGCAAAATAGTAGATAAGAACAGAGACTGATATTATGATTAACTCAGCAAAATTGCTCATGATGGTAATCATTAATATGTAAGTTTGGTTAAGGCTCCAATACTGAGTCCAATGTAACTCTATTTTTATTTTCATAACAGAAAATTTGAGTCGGAAATATATTTAACTTTCATTGTTTATGAAAAATTACCAAGGTACACAAATACATAAATTTGTACTAAAGACCTCCCTTAAATAAATATTGGAAGCAGCAGACAAAATTTGGAGCGGCCAACTCGATTTGAAAGGCTTAAGTGTAACGGATAGTAGTATAATTTAGTGGCAGATTGTAGTCTATATTAAACCATCAGATTGAACAGTGTACTTGTTTGAAAGTACAGTATTGTATATCCCTCTGTCTTTTGTAATGCAATTGCTGGTATTAAACACTCCTAACATCTTAGTGTCTGTACCTATGAACAATCAGCTTCACCAAACTGATGTTCCCCCTTCTAGTCTGTAGTACCAAGGTATGAGTGTAAACTATTTTGAACTCAATTTTATTTTAAGACAAACCAGATAAAAGCAGAGACAGTAATATTTTGATTAACTAAGCAAAAGTGCTGTTTCTCAGTACGAATTATGGAATCAGCTGATGGTAATCATCGATGAGGATGTTTTCTTAAGGCTCCAATTTTTATAGCTCTAGGCTACTGAATGTAATCTTCAACTAATTTCTTGAATTTTTCTTTCAGTAACTCCCTAATTAACATTCTAAACCCTGTAAATGATTTGAATGACCTTGAACGTTGCAGTTGAAAAATCATTTCCTTCCCAAACAAAGACTTGGTACAATTATCATTATATTTTGCATTGAACCTATTTTCTTAATGATTTTATACCCAAATTTTACTGTTATGTAAAATGTATTTAAGAAAATATTTTTTTTAATTTCTCATTAAAGAGTTTATAATTACATTACACATTTATGTGTAATAAACTCACAGCTACTTTGAAAGCAAACTGCTAAAAAGTTGAACCACAAGGTAGAAAGTTTTTGAACGAATTTTTTTTAGAATTTGCTCTTTGCTACATTCAGTGAACATACCTGAAGATACTTAATTGCCATTTCTGGATGAGATTTTATCATTTTCCATGCTAACAGAAACTGAACTGATGTTCTGGGAGCAGCAGGCACTTCAGGTGGAGGAAGTTCTGCTAATTCAACATTATCTCCACCCTGCTCTTGAGTGATTGCCTTCTGATGAGTATTAGATGCAGTCTTAGAAATCTGAATGGCACTAACCACTGGAGCAAGGTTATTAACAAATCCCTCAGTGATTGGGACACGTCTAAGAGGTTTCTGAAATCCAACAAATTGCTCTGAATTTTACATCATGTTGTACAAACTTAAATTTGTAGAGAAAAACAAAAAATATTCAAATTGGAGAAATCTGTAAAATTCACATTAATACTACAGACAGAACCAATGAAACAAATATACTGCAAATATCAGTGTAGAAAATGCACACACATATGTTTCAAGGTTTTTGAGACCGTATTCTTTATCTTCCATAATAAATACCATGGAAAATCTGCATTCTCCTCAGTGCATATATAAATACTTAAGATGTACAGTCCCTCGTTAAAAAGTTAATACCCTCTCGCATATTCTAAGTTTTCTGTTTAGCGGGAAAAATAAGACTCGGGATAAAAATATAGAGCAAATGGTTCAGCTGTAGATGTAGCAACTAGAGATCGGCAATGGTTAACTGTCTCGACCCGTATTCTCGGACGCCTACGAGCATGAGGCTGTGTGACGATGTAGACACAGGGTATAGTGAACAGTAAATGGTATACGAGTCGGCTTTGAGTTGAAGGGACTCTTTCACTCAATGAGTACTCAAACACCCAAACGGGTCAAAGAGACTCAAAATGAATCGGTTGACCCATCTTGAATCGGTTCATCTGCCGGGTCTTACTACCGACTCATCCCTTGTCGTGGTACTCAAAGAAAACATGCTTATCAGTGGAAGAGTAAGGCATTATAAGTTAGCGCTGGCCCTTGCGCAAAGTGGTTAATGGGTTGTTTGTTTTTCCAATTTGTGATATGTTCCTGAATTTTTTAATGTTAGATACTGATGAATAAAGACTAAGATATATCTACGAAAAATTTTCCTCTACCCTCTGTATCACTTTTGAGAATGTTGTTTTTTTAGAAACTGAGTTTTCGAGGTGGTTAATTTTTATAGAATTTTATGACACTGGATACTATATCATAGGTAAAGTTATATAAACCAGCAGTATCAAAAAATTTAAACAAGAAAATACGGATTTTGATACCAAATAATCTCTAACAAAATTTAATTCATTATGTACTTTAAAATAATATCCATATTTTATCACAATAGAAATCATAATTTTTATTAATGAATGAGCAGACGGGGTATTTCACTTCGTTGGTGCATAGTAAAGTATACTAAAAATAGTATTATAATAAATGATNTATAGTAAAGTATACTGTAAAATTAAAAATAGTAATATAATAAATAATTACACTACAATTATTTGAATATTTGAAACTTCTCAGGTGGTGTGTTTTAACAATGAGCATTTTCATAAACTTTGTAATAGTTTGGCATCACATTAATAAATTGAAGTAATGAATACATTATCCTAGCACTTTTATTACTACTTTAATCCTAGACCAGTCTATATCCGATGTTCTGCCCATTCTTTAAACATCATTAATGATTCATCTGAATCTTAAACAAGTCAATTGAATTCGTAAGTACCATTCGAGATATGTAAATCTCTTTCTTTTCCACACTATAGGTTTTGAAAGTTCTGTCAATTTTGCACTTTTATAGATTTATGCATTTTTGAATGCAAAATTATACTTATCTGAACCCATGACAATAAGAATTGAATTAATCGTCTATGAATCATCCAAAGAGCAATGGATTATCTATTTTTATGAACTGTTATTGAAAATACAGGAATTTACTTCTATATAGAAGCAGAGCTGAAAGCTATAAGCCCTTTCGCAAATGTTTAATGTGTTGAGTTTCATGTTCTATGACATAGTTGCTTTTATTTTTCCATGATAATGAAGTTTGTCAAGCGTAATTTTTTTAGAGTTATACTACAGTATTGCACTATCAATTAATAGGGGTAGTAAATACCTCTGTACTAACAGGCAGCACAGGCCCTCGGCATGACCATGCACTGAGGTGTGCCACCAGTTATTTAAATGACTATACAATGTCACTCCTGAATTAGATTCTGAAACCTTTGCAAACGTCTTTAAGGAGTAATGACCGCGGAAGAGATTAGAAGAGTTCTGCAGGTTTTCCATGGAGAAGACCCATGGCGAGAACTACACAAAGGTAAACCACCACAGCCTTTCTTATATGATAAGACTGGTCACCATCACCGTAGACTGAGCTATGGGCTACTGCTGAGCAGGGGTAAGGTCAAAAAGGTCCAATCCATTGGTTTTCCCCAAAACCCCTTTCATTTTTGTAAAGGCATTCCTTCCTTAATACATGAACACAGCGAGTAACGCTTGATGGTAGATAAAGTGCCAAAAAGGGTTTTTCTCCCTTGAATCTGCTTGGACCCACCTATGATTTTATGGTGCCATTGATTGAATAGACAATACAATCCGATGGGAGAAGCAGAGGAGAGAGGGGAAAAGAGACTGAATGAGACAGAGTGCTCATTAGCTGGTTAATTTCTTGCAAAACCGAAATAGACTCGCTCATACCGATTTTAGAGCTTCTGTGTTATGGGTCATTATTTAATTCTGCTTGTTTAACAGTGGTATTGTCTGTCCAACATCATGAAGACACAATGGATTTTTTATGGCCCCGTGCATTTCTTACGGGAGATCGGCGCGCGTTGTTGCCACTTTTGCACAAAAAATAGGACACATTCAGAAACGATAACTTCTGACAAAACTTGTCGGAAAGAAAACTTTCGGGCTGGGGATGAGGCGCGGTTACCGAGAGCATAATATCTAAAAGTGATGATCAGAGATATGGGACCTAAATCTAAACTAAAATGTAAATACCCCAAAGGTAATTCAATATGCGGATAGTATTTGGATGACAGTTTACCGAATTAATCCGCATATTGAATTACCTTTGGGGTATTTACATTTTAGTTTAGATTTAGGTCCCATTTCTCTGATCATCACTTTTAGATATTATGCTCTCGGTAACCGCGCCTCATCCCCAGCCCGAAAGTTTTCTTTCCGACAAGTTTTGTCAGAAGTTATCGTTTCTGAATGTGTCCTATTTTTTGTGCAAAAGTGGCAACAGTGCGCGCCGATCTCCCGTAAGAAATGCACGGGGCCATAAGAAATCCATTGTGTCTTCATGATGTTGGACAGACAATAGATGTAGTAGTTAGTCATAACGTTATTGACGTAGATGTAGTAGTTAGTCATAATCCAGTGAAGCAAGGTATCACACATCCCTATTCGTTACATATCAAGGTTTCATTGCTTGAATATCCTCGAAAAGATTGGAAAAAGGAAGGGAGTACTTAGCATGTAAAATTTTACTTTCTTTTCTGACAGTAATCAATATATGAAAAATTCGAAGTTTGTGGCTCTCATTTATTCTTTTCTTACTGTAAAAACGACATTTTTACTTTGATCGATACTTTGCGAAAGACGTTCAATTTGATCTTTCATTCTCATTTCATCTTTTTTCATCTCTATTTATGGATATAATGACAAGAGAGAAATACAGTCTTGCCTCTCCAGATCGATTTACAGTGAGGAAACTAATAATGTTGAATGTAAAAAAGAGAGCTCGAACTTCAAGTCAGCATCAATCAAAAATATTTCTTTCAATCTACCTTCATAACTCGCGAAACAAAAGATGCGTAAGCTCTTGCTTTTGAATCACGTGCGTATTTCAAACACAATGATAACGTTACGGGTCAGACTGGTTCATAATGGTACGAGTCAACCCATAACCTGTCCTTTCTGGGAATGGGTCGACCATACAGGTCAAAACTACCCATTTGCTGATATCTAGTAGCAATGCTGCCAGAGGCTGGTACCATTAGTTTAAGCCCCTAAACCCTCTCTGGAGGAGACGTCAGAAACACAGCCGAAATTGCACGACGTGAACTCACTGTTCGGGCTACATATCAAAAAGTAATAGGCAGATCTTACAAATAGTAGATAATGCAAATGAGAAACACATGGTCCACATGCTTGAAGCTAGATGAAGAAATTGAAAGAGAAAAAGCCTGCCACATCTGGGAATCGAACCCAGGTCTCCCACTTTTTGGGCTGATGCTCTGTCCTTTAATATACCATGGTAGCTTAGAGGACAGAGCACCCGCACAGAAAGTGGGAGACCCAGGTTCGATTCTTGGCTGTGGCAGACTTTTTCTTTTTCAGTATCTTCATCCTGATCTTACAAGTATTTAATGTAAATTTCAATTAATGTCTAAATGTGTTGAGTAAAAAAAAAATTAAAACAATTAATAATGACCACCCTAATCAACAAATTTTGTGTCGATGTTATTAGAATTCCATAAATTCTTAATTAATTAATTACATTGAAAGTAATGAAACAGAAAATTTACTTTTTACATTTCCTCAAATTTCATAGTCTGTTAAACATATCATTATCTGGCACTGATAGCGATTTTAGTACTAGCCGGTATCTGGATAAATTTCATGATTTTCGTCTTGATTTTATTTCCTATAACAAATTTTAAATTAACCCATGAATTCCAAAAATCCTTTTNTCTTCCCACATTTTCCGTAATGTTTCATGAACTCCCTCTATAAAAGTATGAATAATTGACTGTTAAGCGTGAAAATTTTTCTTGATTTTAACACCAAAAAATCTTTATGCTAAAAAATTTTCTTCATGATGACTTATATCTGGTTAACAATCTATAACTACGCTAAAATATTTGGCTTTCCTTTCCTTCTCTGAAACTATGGTGGGGAACCTTTCTCCATCTTAAGAACACATGTGAGTAGCACCATTCATAAAAAACTATTTACTTGATACCACTTACAATCAAATAGCTTAACATAACAATTCTATATTAGAAGACAAATTTTATTCGCTAAGTGAAACAAAAAAGAATATTCTCCATTTTTTCTCTTTGCGGTACCAGCGAGACTGGAAAAGGAAGTAAATTAAATAGAGGCATTTATTTAGAAATCGACGGAAATAAATGCCCGAAAATACTGCAAGTCCTCTTCTTTGTTTCATGAAATTATAACGAGTCAATATTCCAGCAAATGACTGTGGACATCTGGACCGCAATCATGAATGTAAGTTTAGTCGGATAAACTAACTGTAAGTAATTCGCACCATGTTCTTTTTACAGGATGATTGATATAAGCAATGTATGATCAGTATATATAGTATGTTATGAAATCTATCTGGATAAATCATGAAATTTATCCAGATACTGACTAGTACTAAATCGCTATCAGTGCCGGATAATGATATGTATTACAGACTAAGAAAAATGAGGAAATGTAAAATGTAAATTTCCGGCATCATTACTTTCAATACAATTAATTAATAAATAATTTATGGAAGGTTTCTAATAACATCGATACGAAACCTGTCAATGTAAAAGGGGGCCATCTCTATCTTAGGCTTTTTACTGAGATTTACCCTGGCTAAATTTTAAGAAGAATATCGATAGGAAGGTTGTGTTTATGCAAGCAGGATTTTTGTATCCTTAATCTTAGTCTTTCCGCGAAACTGAAAATTTAGGAAATATGAGAGGGTATTAACTTTTCATACTCTGTGACAAACGGGAAGCTCCGGATTACCAATTTCTGGGAAGGCTCAATAATGATGTACAAAGGAAGTACTCCACTTCATTTTTGAGACCCCCTAAGGATGGAGGCTTTGTCTCCAAAGTGATCATTGGGACTTCCCAGAAATCGGTAATCCATAGCTTTCCGCTTGTCTCAGAGTGTGAGTTCTGCTTGCTGAAAGTTGGCTTACAGAGTGTTTTTAAACCTCTAATTCTAAACCTCTAATGTTTTAAACCTTCATTTTCTTACAAATAACAAGACTTACCCTAGTACAGTAACTACAGTACAGATAATATAAATTATATTCAAATGTCTTCAATGAGGATACTCTTAAAGCACTTTTAAACATAATGTATTAAATAAAAAATGTAAAGCTGTGCTAGAGAAACAGATGAAATAATATATACCTTGGATCTGAGATGAGGTGGTTTCTCAACTGGTTCAATTATAGTTCCTTTGACTGATTTCCAAGAAGATGGAAGTTCTTCGAGCTTGGAATTGCCATTTCCTGAGCTTTCTGGGCCAAAAACTTTGGGTCCAAACACATTTTCTTTGCAAATTTAAAATAAAACAAATGCATGTTAGAAAAAATAAAATCATAGCATATTTTTTATACAAAGAGTAAATTGAAAAAATAGAAAAGAACACCACCCTATGGATTGTGCTGATCAAGAAAAATTCTGAGATGTTTCTCTATTTAGTAATATTTTGAGGGGGGTTAAAAATTGACGAATCCTATGAATATTATGGCACACTTATAAGTCAATGGAAATTTCTACGCTTCGAGTCAAACATATTTGTAGCTTATGTTTCAATGAAAACTCATAGAGAAAGTTTAGAAACATTTTGAAACTAATGAAAATATGTACTTCTAATTTACTCTTACTCTGAACCTTGTTTCTTTGAATATACATAATGTAGCTAGTATATGAGATCCCAAAACCTACAAATTTACACCAGATATAACAATAACATCATGAAGGCTAGCAAACAACTTGTCCACATTTAAAGTATTTATTAGTTGAAGGACAAAGCTACTATTAATGAATATTTTACCGCTGCATCTGAGTAAGAAAGAAAAAGGTATTGTCTGATATACCTTGCAATTCAAGCAACTTCTGCTCCTCTGTCTTAATCAAGGAAGGTCTTCTTTCAGGATGTTTCACCTCCTCTTGCTCTTTCAGGCACTTCTCCAATGCTGTGAGTTTTGCTTGAGCATCTAAATTGTAAGGCTCTAATTCTAGCACCCTCTGCAGATCACACTTTGCAATCTCCATCTTTCCAAGGCCCTCATGGGCAGCATAGCGCCTCAACCAAGCCTTAGCATAATTTGAGTCAAGCTCAATAGCCTTAGTACTATCTCGCTCTGCCTTATGAAAACTAAATTTTGACATTGATTAACGTCGTGCTTCATGGAACTTATTCAACTAATGGTAATTAAGTTTATGTTATCAATTATATAAAAAAGCCATGGACATTTGTTCCCCAAGAAAAACTTGCCTTGACTTAAAAAAAACTTACTTAAAAAAGAGCAAAATTTTTGTGATTTGATATGGAAAATGCATGACAATAGGAGCAGCTAATAGCATGATTACTGCTAATCCTAGGAGCTAATCCCTAGGTCATGAAGTAGTCAGGATGCCCTGGCTGCATCATGACCTAACAGAAGCATCTATTTAATGTTTGGCCTATGAAATTTCTTTGAATAAATTTCATCAGTAAGAAAATTATAATTCATTCATTAATCAATGAGAGAAAAGGCAGTATCATCTTTATAGCCAATTCTAAATTATGACAATTATTTTGTAATGATGATTTATAAATCACTAAGCTTACTTACACAATAATAATGAATGATGAGATAAAGCTACCAATGGTTATGTTCTTCATTACCACTAACCAATGATATAGGGTGCCCTAGACCTGCTAGTTATGGCATACTCATATACTTTACTTCCTGAACATTATTTCCTTCTGGTTTGCAGCTACTCTAGATAATTCACCTACAGTTTCACCAATACTTTGGAAAATATTGTTCATGATTTGATTGAAAAATAGAAGAAATTTTCATTGCTTCCTGAAGGAACGAAAAGAATACAGAAGCATAGATAAACGTAAAAGATGTGAATCCTGTGTGGAACTTATCATATAATTCTGAATACCAACATTTACACTTTCCAGCAATATTTGTTCTGTCTAGAAGATATACAATATGAAACATAACAAACTTTATATAATACAGTCAACAGATATTTATAATATAACAATAATGACAAGTAACACAAAAGGTACATTTCATAATAAATGCTTACATATTAAACACAAATTACAAATTATAATCTTAAAAAGATTATAAAATAATAAACATCCCCCAACAAGAATTAAACACTAACTTTACTCCAAAACTCTCAATAAACTTATCCTTATTTTTTAAATAATCTTTTAACTTATTATACATATATGATAAGAAGTATTCAAAACTGGCCTTGGGAATTCAATTTCTGAATGCTTTTTTTGTACTGATTATTTAACATTACTTAGCCTGATGACTAAAGATTATTAGCATAATGAACAGTACTCGGGCCTAATCCTCTGTGGGGTAAATATAACAACAAATGGTGAACATACATAATTGGCTCAACGTACAGAACAATATGTATTAATAATAATTATTGTTAACAGCAATATTTTAGGACATAACTATGAGCAACAGACTGATATTCAGCAATAACAAAGCATCGCTATGGTTTTTACAGAAATTATAATTCTCAGATGAGATGTATAATTGGGAGGTGATAATTTCCCGTTTGATGATTATCACTAATATAAGAATCAATTTCTTGTTTTCAGTCCATCTTTCTAATGATAAGAAAATCAAGATGAATCATTCATGTGCTCTTCATGCAAAGGAAAGCTATTTTTTTAAGACTTGGCTTCCTAGGCAAAAGTTGATTAAATTTATTTTTACAAAACATCTGTAAAAATACGAAATCTTTTATAAGTAGAAAAACAGTCAACTACTTACTCTTTCATCTTTAAATAGCAGAGAGCTCTGTTTGCAAAGAAAATTGCATCATTAGGACATGATTTAATTGCTTTCGTGTAGCAATTAATGGCCTCCTCCCAGTTTCCTGCTTTGACATAATTATTTCCCTAAAAAATGAAGCAAAAATAGTATTAATAATTTACTAAGATTTGAAACATTTATTTACAAAGTAAAAGTAATTACCCTTTCCTTTTCATAAATTGCGACTTCTCTCATTTTTTGGGCTTCCTTTTTGTCTATTTCGTCGCATACTTTATCCTAGAAGAAAAAAGAATTGACATTTTGTTAACAACAAAAAATCTAATCCACGGATAATGATTCTTAAGAAAAGAAAGCCATAAGTTAACTTTAAAAAAAGTCCAACTATATGATGACAGAAGCTAAGAGTTATAAGTACAAAAATAAATCGCCGAAATCTTGGATGATATTGAGGACGTGGACAACGTTATTTTAATCCAAAAATATTCCATCAAATAAAAAGTATAACATACAACATCAAGTTTATCCCACGATGAATAGTCAAAACCTGATATCCGCTGGGTATTCTGGCTGCTTTTACTTTCCAACAACTTCTTGTCATCATAAACTTTTATTTCCTTGGATTTACTCCTTACTTCTGAATACGACTGTAATCGAAAGACAAGACTTGGAATATACTCCTAAAATAATCAAGTTTAAACAGTTCTAGAATTGTATTTACCGTCTCTTTCATATTAACGCCTCGTAGTTCCGCATCCTTTCTCTTCATATCTGACTCCCAATTACCCAAATCCCGTAAATAAGTCTGAAGATCTTCAGCATTATCTTTTATATTCTTTTGTATGGCAATAGGATCCATGCTTAGCCGCGTGCTTCAGAAGCTCACAATAAATTCTCAATCACTGGAAAGTTCCATTCACCCCGCAAGTGAGAATACAAATGTACCTGACAACTTTTGTGTTTACAAATTTTACATGACAATGAAGAATTGAAAATATTTTCTTCTCTACAAATAATAACTATGATAACCACTATGTGTCACTGCAAAGTACTTCATAGCGATCCTAGTGGGGAAATATCGAACCTTGAGTCGCTGTGGAAAGGGCAGGGGTAGTACGGGTTTGTTTCCGGAAGGGAAGTTTTCTGTTCTACAGTGTTAACCCGTGAAAATCTTATGTTTACCTCTAAAATAACGTAATTAACCGTATATTATTATCATTGAGTTATTCGAAAAAATGAAGCCAGGGTTTTATAAAGTAGACATAAATAGAACAGAATGGGAAGTACCCCAAAGATACCAAATGCTATCTCCTGTTGGATCCGGAGCTTATGGTCAAGTATGGTACGTGTTCTATTCATTAATGATGTAAAATATATGAATATCTGTTTATTATGTTATGTCATTCGCCTATGTGTACGATGATTCGTTGATTCTGCGCCGGTGGCTGGGATGACATAATTCAAATAGCATATGTCATAACAAACATCCTTTACGGAAGATATATGATTATTTGTTTATATTGAGGATGTTGAAGTCATAGGGTTAGCTCGAAAATTTTATATAAAAACTTAAAGTCCTGTTTATTTTATAGTTCTGCAATTGATACGGTGACCAGAGTCCAGGTTGCAATCAAGAAACTTGCTCGCCCTTTCCAATCTGCTGTTCATGCCAAGAGGACGTACAGGGAGCTTAGAATGTTAAAGCATATGAATCATGAAAACGTCATAAAGCTTTTGGATGTATTCACCCCATCTACCTCTCTGGAAGATTTTGATCATGTGTAAGATTTTTTTAGCTCGTATCAAAGGCAAAGAATTGAAGTGTTGGTTGGTTCCCCAAAATTTAAAAACGACTTAGCATTTGGAAAAGTATCACGTGATCCTGAATTTTAAGTAAAGAAGTGTGAATTATATCTCTTGTCAAATCTGAAACATTGTTAACATGTAAAGTGTGTATAATAACTGTTTCATTGGCAGTGTTTATCAAGTATCATTTCATGTTTAAAAATAAACTTCACAAGACGTATTAAAGTTATCATTCTCATCTTAATGATAATTGTATTACTTTTTATAATACAGATACCTTGTTACCCATTTAATGGGAGCTGATCTAAACAACATCGTACGAACACAGAAACTCTCTGATGACCATGTGCAGTTCTTAGTTTACCAAATATTAAGAGGATTGAAATACATTCATTCGGCTGGAATAATTCACCGGGTATGTATCGGTAATACTATTTGGTTGGTATTAATTTAGAGGAAATTTCTCTACCTATACTTAATGTATATTTCATGGAAATCAAATCAAAAGCTTCATATATAATGATTGCCAATGTTTTTCTTTTCCAAACAAATAGTTTTAGTAGTAATATGTTTAAATTAGTAATAAAGCAATTTAAATCTAGTCTTTCATTTCATAAAATAAACTATTGGTAGTGAGTTGCTTGTAGAAATATTAAGTACATTCTATATCAGTAATGTAAGCTGCCTAATTACCTCTTTGTTTGCTACTGTTTATCTTCAAGTTATTGTTCTTACATGCTTTCTATTTGCAGGATCTTAAGCCCTCAAACATAGCTGTTAATGAAGATTGTGAGCTCAAAATTTTAGATTTTGGTCTTGCCAGGCCCACTGAAAACGAAATGACTGGTTATGTTGCTACCAGGTGGTATAGAGCTCCCGAAATTATGCTGAATTGGATGCACTATAACCAAACAGGTTTGTTTCGGTCCTTTTTCTATTTATTATTTAGTAAAAAATTGCCCCTCATAATAAGAAAAGTCACAAATGCTTGGGATATCTAGGTTTAGTAGTGGCTTCAATTTATTTTTCATCCATTGCCACTCTTTAAGTACCCTTTACTAGGATACTACTTTGGCTACCCCTTGATTTTTATCTTCAGAGTCTTTCTACACTTGTTAGAGGAATTCTTCCTTTTAATTTTGGTGAAGTTCTGCCGATTAAAATTTTTACCACTATGTTTGGAAATTGAAAAAACCTAAAGGCTCATTTCTTTGGGGATTTAAGTAGAGATATTTTAGTATCAGTTAATAGAAAATGGTTTGTGCTGCAGTTTTTACTGCGTAAATTGATCTCGTAGATTCTGAGGAATGAAGATTTCCATAATCTTTAAAATTTTTATGCTTACATTAAGTAATTTCTCTTGATATAATTTGAAAATTATATTGCTTCAGAACTTAATGNAGCATTTAATTAGTCTTGAGGATTGATAGTTTTAATTGTTCATCGTGATTCAACACTAACACTTAGTCAGTGACAATGACAAAGATTTAATCATTTATTTGTATTAGAAGTACAGTCGTTATACATATTTTTGTTACTGTTATTGTGAGGTCTTATTAATCATAATTTGGTAATTGTTTAAGATTGGTTATTCATTAGTCATAGAAATTTTAAAATGTGATTGTTTAATAGTTGTTTGTGATTTGTTTGCTTATTATGTGATAAAGTAATATTATTTCATATCTAATATTTTTAATTATGTGAAAATAAATATTGAATTTTGTCACTTTTAAAAGGTCTTAGGGTACTTGGTGAGTTGTATTTCTTTTTGATAAATAAGTGCTAATCCTGACATTAAACTTTGAGAGTTAATTATCACACATATTATAATATCTTAATATCTCACAGTCTATACTATGGGTTGGGAGGGTTATTTTTATTTTCACATTTCCTACAATTTAAACATTGTTTACCCATTTTATTTTCATTCATTAGTTGACATATGGTCTGTCGGCTGCATCATGGCTGAGTTACTTACTTCTCGAACTATCTTCCCTGGAACAGATCGTATCCTTTTAGTATTATCATGATAATAGTTTGAAAAGTTCTTCATTCCCGTATGACGATATTACTTTACTATTTTTTATCTTTAAAGTATCATTATATGTGCATTAATCAGAATTGACCATAAATGTTCATACAATACATAAACTTCGCAATAACAGTTTTCTTGCATTTCTTATGGAATACTTTCGTATAAAGTTAAATCATCTTAGAAAGGCAACGTGCAATATGCCATCTTTAGAGATTCCCTTTAAGCTGCTTAAATTTAGTATAGCTATTTGCATTTTGTATGCCAGTGATTTTTTTCCCAGTACAACATTTCTATTCTTGTAAGAATATTACTTTTAATCATTGCAGTCGTCATCAAATATGAATTTTCTTTGCTATTCTTAATGCTGTACTTAATGGCTACTTTAATTGAATGTAAAACTTGCTTATAAACTTAAGCTTTAACCGATGCATTCTTTACTATGATTATAATCTGTATTTAATGTTGGTAAGTTGAAGATTAGCTGCTGGAGACTAATGTATATAAGCCTAAAATTGCAAAAAAAAAATGTTTTGACACACTCACTGCTATTTTTTAACTTAGTTGAGTCCACTTTGAGAATTTTTATTATTATTCTATTGGCATCAGTTCTTAATTAGAGAATGAGGGCATATAAAAGTTTGATTATCAATAAGAAAACATTCTATCACACCAAAAATTCTATTTATTATATATAAATGTA
>KZ308285.1:238226-282256 GCA_000376725.2 Ladona fulva | reverse complement strand
ATATTTTAAATCATGTGAGTATTCCATTCAAAGCAGATGACTTCCATTTTATATTATTCATAATTTTTTATTATTTGCAAAGATTATATTTTCATAAATATTTTTTAAGATGCAATAATTGGTGAGCATGCATCTTTATATTTAATTTTGACTTAGTAACTGGAAGAATGCCAATGCAATCCTAAACACTGGCATGCTTGTTTGCTGCCAATGAATCTCATTTGTGGGTTCTTCAGCAGGGAAGTTTTCACGTTAGACATAATAGTGAAAAATTTGCTTAAGCATAACATGCCTCTGAGTCTGACATGTCTTTTAATAGAAGAATTTAGATGTTACATTTGTTTTACTTCATAGTTACATAATTAAGAATTAGGGTTTCCATAATTTTGCTACAAAGATATGGCTTGCCATTCATCCCAAAAATCTGCATCTTAAATTTCAATTTGCTTATCAAGTGCATCATGAATATATAGCATGTAAAGGTATTTTTAAGATGCAGGCGTATATTTTAAATATATTAGTATATTATCAACTTCATATATATGTATGAACAAATCAAACTATGAAATGGCATCTTTCATAAGTTAGGGAATTTTAAAATCTGAAGTTGCTTTTGTAAACACATATACAGCAAAAACTTATTAAGGAATAAAGACTCCATTTCTATTTCAATTATCATGAATGTTATGCATGCCAATTGATATCTGTCTACCCTCTGAATACCGAAATAGAAACAAGTGATTCTTTGGGAAGAACTTGCAGAGTACATTTAAATAGTTCTAAGTCATCATATTTATGTAATTTTATTTTCTATTTCTTTTGAGAAATAATTTTCATGGTGTGCTATAGATATTCCATTGCTCTGTAAATTATGCAAATATTATGTCATGTGGACGAGTCAACTGATGCCTAACAATCTCTTATACCTTATTTATTTATAAAAATATTATTTATTACAATATATATCAGTTGAAAGATTTTGTAAAATAACTCTGAAACTCAGTTTTGAATTTATTCTAAGATGGTAGGCAGAATTGGTATATGAATTTGAGTGTAGATACTCTTTTTAATTGTCAGCTTTAGGAAAAGTCAGGTATCATGGAAAGGCATATCAGGCTATTAGGGGTACAGATTAGTTACAATGATACTTAGTGGATGAAATATCTTTCTTGTGTTTCATTGCTCTTTATTCTGTAAATGACCTGCTCACTGCTTATTTTGTAAGGGTCTTTCTTGAAGAATCTTGATCTGGAATCAAAACAGCAAAGAAGTGGTTTGTACTCAGTTTGATCTAGAAAAATCTGTTGTTTTGGAAACAAAACTGTTTGGCAGTCTTGATCTTCTGCACACATATTTTTGCTCTTGTGAGTTTTCTTGATTCTTCCATTTTGCACTTTATTGTAGCATCTTATATTGAAAGCATCATATTTCAATACCATCCAGGAAGGAGTTTGGATCTGCACAGATTGTTCTTTTCTTGTCTAATCATCATCGGTGTTCTATCTCATGGTAGTTTCATGTGCACCACAATTCCCTACTTAATGCTCTTTCCCTTATTCTATGACAACTTATCCTGCCCTTTCTGTCATCTAACATTGTTTGCCTTTGTCTTCTGCTATGACATTTTCCTTGTATCCTACCTTCAGTTACTTTATATTTGCAATCACCCATTCTCTCAATATTTGACCCACCAGTTTCCTTTTCTGTTGTTTTATTACTTTTATCAATACTTTCTAATCTCTGCTCATCAGCTCATGAAAACTTCCTTTGGTACTGGTTTTCTTCTTTTAATCACGTCTATTTTATTTTTATTCCAAAGAAGAACACAATTTAGAAGAATTGCCAACTTGTTGTAGATTTTCCCCATTAATTTTGTTAGTCCACTTCATTTTCTTTCTTTTGGTAAACTTAATTACTTTAATTTTCTGACATTTATTTTCATCCCAACTCCCTTGTTTTATTGTTTGGTGTGTATAATAAAATTTATAATCCTCATTTAGAATCTCATGCAATAGCCTTGTTGACTGCACATCTTACATGCATGACTACATCTAATTATCTTTCTTTCTCATATTTTGTTCTGAGCTCCTTTCACCATTTCCTCTGCATATACACTGAAAATTATTGAAGATAAATAACAGCATTGTCTTACCTTCCCTAGTTTTCCCCCTGTGGATTCCCCATCAGTGTCCTTACTCATTCTATCTGTTTTAATGAAACATTTTGCATCAATTTCACATCTTTTCAATCTCACCCAGTACTTAATAATCTCATCAATTTTGGCAATTGATCATATGATAATATTGGCATTTTGTAACATTGCTCTTTTTTAGTAATGAAATCAGATTTTTCTGAATAAAATCCTCTGGCCACTTTTCTTTCATAAATTTTCTTTAAGAGATCAGAGAAAGATTTCTTTTCCTGTTCCTCTCGAAATTTAAGATATTTAACTGAGTTCCTGACGATGCCACTGTTAAATCCATTTTATATAGATAATCTATCTATTCCACTATCTAATACCCTAGCTGTAACATATATACTTCTTTCACTTCTCGCTCACTTTCTACCATAATATTGTTGGGCTTCATGTCTTTCCCATACAGTTACTATACATATTTTATATCTTCTCCATATCCTTATGGGCCATGTAAAACTTCGATTGTCAAAATTATCTTTCTAAAGTCACTGTTTACTTAAGTCAGCTGCTTCATTTCACCCAATTTTTTATAAAAATTGATTGCATGTAGTAATTCAAAGAATTTCTTTTAAGCTTGATACTCATACGGTTACCATTTTATTGAATTTCATCCACTTCTTTCATTTGATGTTCTTACATTTACACAAACAGCAGAAGGTGAATAGCAGTTTACTTGTGTAGAGGTAGATTACAGACTTATACTGATAAGCCTAGATTTGGATCATCTCTAGTACTCTGTCATTAAAAAATTCTGCTTGACACTGAAACGTGATCTCAAAATCTCTCTTAAATATGATAAAACTACTAAATCTTGGCATAAGGTTGCACATCAATATTATAGTACTAAAAATTATAATGAATAGGAATGTAAAAAACATTCATTCGTGTAAGGGTATTCTTTAGTTGACCTTGAAACATGTAATTTTATTTATTCATTACTTTAACTGGAAAATCTCATATTTCTAATTTTTCCCGTTATATTCCCATATTATTTCACATAATCACTGAATAAATTGTTTTTCGCAGTATTTGAGAAAAATATTTGCCATGTAATTGTTTTCATTAAGAATGTATAAAGTAAGATTTTCATAATTGCATTCAAGCTTGCTGCATGTTATCACTATTATGTGTTAAATTTTGCATGAAATCGTTGTTAAAAATTGTGAAAGGCATGTTTTGGAGACCGTATAAATTATCTCAGCAATTATGGTAGTTTTTGTTGTATAATGTGTTAAAAGTGTTTTTATAAGGTTTTGCATTCATCCTAAGATATTGTGAATGTACTTTTTCTGGTTGGGCTCCCATTTAGCCTAGTGGGCAATACATTCTACTTCGGTGAAAGCAAACCCAGGTTCGATTCCCATTGGGGGCCTTCATGCAACATGACCTAAGCTGTCAAAGCTCTTTTAGCAATACTACCTTTTCTGGTTGATAAAAGTTCAGTTTCATGTAGGAAAGCTCCTTTGCTTTCGGTGTATTTGTTTTTAATCTAAGCAAATGATAAATGAATTTCATTCTGACTCAGAATTTCAGTTGTTTTGTGTTATTTTTAACATTGCCATTTTGGTATAGACATTACTTTTTTTTTGCAAAATTTCAAGTAGTTAAAGATGCACCTATCTACGTTAAGATAATTGATATTTCTTCTGCAAAAGACTTCAATTTAGTCACCATAGAGAAATTTCATATCCTTCATCACCTCCACCATTCACATTCGCTAGCCAATGAACATATTTTTACAGATAATCCTTCAAACCTCTTAACTTGCCTTTTCCCCTCATTACCACCTCCACCACCGGTCAAATTTTCTGCTGGACCTCCCCCTCCCCTACTCTCCAACTGATAGCTCCCACATGTCTCCCAAGACCCTTCCTCTTCCCCCCCCCCCTTTTTCCCTTTCCCCGATTTGTGGTCCCTTATATTCCTATGTTTCACTTCTTCTTTTGCATTCCTAAGCCTGAAGATGAACTGAAAGTTCGAAATCATTGGTTGCTAACCAAAATATATTTGTGGAAAAGTACAAGTTGTAGTTATTATTTCATTTGTAATGGAATTCCACCATATCTCGCTAGAGAATATTCATGATATTTAATCATTAAAAATATCTCTGTTCAGTTATGCATCAGGAATTATTTACATTTTTTCACATTGCAAAAGAAGAGAATTTACCTTCAATTACAAGAGTATTGTGTATACCTATAAAATCCTACCTTGCCTTAGGTTTTTGATTTAATTATGTTTTAGTTTCTCGCTATTTGTATTTATTTGAAATCTTGTTGGTATTTAGTTGTTAATTACTCTGTGTGAAATTACTATTCTCATAAATTAATACAAAGTCAATTCTCACTTATAACATTATATATTTATAGCTTATTCTGTTATGGTTTCCAATCTGTTTTGTTTGTATCAGCAGGAATAATCAATAACCTTGGTAGTATATGTTAATTTGTAGATTTATCATTCAGATTGTACTTATTGTAAGAAGTTAATACATCCGTTTTAGCGTTATGTATTTCAACATTTTATATGTCATTATCCTAAATAGGATTTCAATCTGTATTAGATGTTTGAAATCCCATAAATGCATACTATTAACCTCTGCAAAATTCCAAGTAGACACACCAATATTGATGACTTCTGCAGTCTTTTTAGTAGCATTCTTGTTCTTGCATGATTGTAGAATGATTTCCTCCCTTAGCCATCCTTGTAGATATTCACCAGTTAAATCTTATAATGGAGATATTGGGCACACCAAGAGAAGAGTTCATGCAGAAAATCTCTAGTGAATCGGTGAGTAAAATAGAGGGATGGTCAAAGGAGGAGCAAGAGAGTTATTTCAACTCAAAATTTTAGCTCTTCTTTTTCCTTCACTCGATCTTTCTACACCCTGCTAAATTTATTTCTTTTTTAATTTTAGTAGCTTGAAAGTTCTTTATGTTTTAGAATTCTTTTCACGTTTTGATTTGTGGCATTGTGAGTCTGTAGCATTTAATTAGTCTTGAGGATTGATAGTTTTAATTGTTCATCGTGATTCAACACTAACACTTAGTCAGTGACAATGACAAAGATTTAATCATTTATTTGTATTAGAAGTACAGTCGTTATACATATTTTTGTTACTGTTATTGTGATGTGAAATGTGTAATTGTTGACAAATTTTGTATTTAGTAGTTTCGATATTTTGCTTTGCTTTCAGCAACGTTATTGTGTTCTGTTGATCATTTTCTTGTTTTTGTTAAGTTCAGAAATTGTGGTGTATAAGTTAAGATTTGACTTTTGGAAATGCTTCATTTCAGTTGCTACTTTGTCTTTGTGACTGTTGTGTAAATATCTTGCTTGTGGATGTTGATTTATCATCTGAATGATAACTAATCTTATGAAAAATACCAATTCATTAAGACAAATTTCAAATGAGCATGGCCCATTCCTTACCCTTCATTTTTCATTCTTCAGAAATTCATTTTTTTGATTAAGTTGTCTTAAAGAAATGTGTTTATCACTTATTTCTATTTTGTGAAAATATATACTATTCTCTATTTAAATAGTTATTGTTAAAATGGATGACTTTGTTTATATAAATGGCTCCTTATGGACTTAATGCTAATAATTTTCATGGCACAAATGCAAAATTTTTCTTACTTTGTACATTACATACATTTACTGGATCATAAATGGTTTTGCTGATTTTTTAAAATTCTTTAGAAGCTATTATATGAAATCATGATTCAAAACTTACAAAAAAAATTGTTGCATTTACTCCTAGCTGTCATGTTATCATAGGTAATCATTTCATCTCTAATTCATCCCATCCAGCATAACAGCAGGACACTACATAGTGTGAAGTAAACATGATAAGTTTAGATTGATTACCGAGGGGATTAAAATTCTAAACCAAGTTGACATAAATTTTGGACTAGATTATTTAAATATTGAGACCTTCATTTACTCTTCATTTTAAGATTAAAACTTTTGGGTAACTAAATTAGTTCCTGTTCTCATGTTATATTTACAAACCCATGTATTACTATCATAAAGGAACCAGGAGAAAATGTGGGGTATGACCACATAAGTTTGTGTTAAAGATTTATTAAATATCACTTATTGTATTGTGTCAAAGTTATATTAAATGTCACTTATGGACATGAAATTTGGGCTGTTATTGTTCTCTTTTCAATAATACTGATTTGCATAGTTTAAATTTCTGTTTTCATATTTCCTTTTATGTTATATTTGGAATATAACTGTAAATTTGGGTGCCTAAAGTGGTGAGCAAAAGTCAATGGCTGGGGTTATTCCCCATTCTGATCAGGCGTGATCCCTATGAAGATGAAATTAATCTTCTCTGGGGGAGCTCAGTTGATAATTGTTCAAGAAATGGAAAAAACTTGCTAATATCTGGCTTAGTCATGTTCTTCCCTCGTGTATCACACTCTTAAGTTTCAAAAAGTTAACAAATGGTTTTATTCATTATTAATCTCAGTACTATAACTTATAGTGTGCATATTATTTCCTAGTATAGATATACTTGACCCTAATTTGAAAACAAATTTGATCTCCCATATCCTTAATAAAAATGTTCATTTACATATCAAGTACGTTTCATGATCTTAAACATGATTACTAAAGAATATTATGTATATAGAACTGTTTATGAATAATGTAGCCTTTTAATATGATTGCCATAGGCATGGTAGGTATCTATTTGGCATTTAAAACTTTGGCTTAGAGGATTTTTTTAACTTGACAATCTATTTAATGTGGTAATTAGTACTGCTTCTTTGCTGTTACTATCTAACTTTGGTCTGCGTGATATGCTTGCTTGGCTCCTTAACAGTCTTTCAACAGATATTGATCTTTTAACTCGCATATTTGTTTTGTGTGGCACACCCAGTGAGGAAACATTGCAGAAAATATCATGCAAAGAGGTAGAGTAAAATATTTTCCTAAATAAGTAATTAATTTTTCTGTGAACCAATGTATCCATGCAAATCTATAGGATTAAAATATGTTAAAATGAGTCATGTCTATTTTTAGTGTATATTTTGCTGATTGTATGGTTGAAATTGATACTGTAGATGAAAATCTTAATACTCTTAACCCCTTAATTTGAGTAAGTGCCTTTAGGCATGCTTCCAGCATGTTGCTGCTGATGCAAGATTGTCCACTTAAAAATAAATTAAAAATTGTTTGAAAAAGTACAACTTTAATTCTGTGCATTCAATAGCAAAATATTGAGTAATTATCAAGTGGTAATTATGAAATGCCATGTTTTCACAAAAGATTCTTTTTTAATTTTCTCATCGTGTTACTGCTTAAGAAAAATTTGTTCCATAGTTAAGGGGTTAAGATTAGATATTTCTGATAATACTCTTTTATCTGAAATCCTTTATTTTAGCTGTTCTTTTTATTAGTAATCTTTTATATTTTATATCTTAATGATATAGAAATTCAAATGACACACTTTCAGATGGATTCTGGATCATTTATAGCCATTTTTTCCTACTCTGGCCATTGTAATATTATATCCTTCTGAAAGTCTTTTTTTTATTATTTCTAGCCCTTTTTGTGTACACTATATTACACAAAGTTTTAGAATAAAGTTTAGTAATATTTTTTTCTAATTACACATGTTTAGTAAACCTTCAAACTTCAGTAAAATGTGCATTGTTGAAAACCAAAAATTGTAATAAAATGGATATTGGTGTTTGTTTTCACTCCAGTTTTTGGGCTTTGCTTCCAGTTTGATGGCATGCTCAAATATCCTCTTTCAATTATAGTAAACCATGAGCAAGTTTTAGTCTATGTAGTTTTGCTTTTGAAGAGAAGGAAATTGTACACTTCAGTAGGTTAGATTTTGAATCAGTTAATATTACAATCATAGTATGACTTTTAATCTAATATTGAGAAGGTAACACTACTGCATTTAAGATGTTCTTTTTCAGTGTTTTCTCATTTAAAATTGAGTAAGTGAAGGTAAAATTGATCTATACTTAAATATAGTAATATCCAAAGAAGGTTTCAGTTTGTTAAAAATTACATTAATCATAGTTTTTAGTTTTTGTATTATTTTGTTAAAAAATTTCCTTGGAAATCTAAAAATGCCTGTTTGTTTATAAATTATCACAATGCATCTTGTACTTTTGAAGTAATGACAATCAGTAACTTGTGGTATTTATACATAGGACTAATATTGGCCTGCATGATGGTAACGCAAAATGTAAAGAAATTTCTCACATAATCGACTTAAATTTTCAGCATGTGTAGAGATAATTTTATTTTATTTATTTTGTTTAACATAAGGTTTTTATGGATACTGTTACCATCAGTACATTTGATGCATTTTAACTAAGCATACTGAAATGAGTAATAAGAGTATTTTTGGCTGGGATCTAAATGATTCTAATGAAAGTTTTTTTTCCTTTATCATTTCACCCGCATAAAATTGAATCTGGTGTTCTTTTCTATCCGTAATAATATTAATATTTACCAGTAATAATTGACTGGAAACAAACAGAAGCTTACTTATGGGTGATCACTATTTGTTATCACAATTTATTTTTGGTCACCACTGGTTAATCTTATATAGATATATGTTTCAAACATTGGTGTTGAAATTTATTTCACATTGCTGAGGATTTGATTTGGAAAAAATTCCTTTCCAGTAATGTCCTACTGCATTTTGGAACTTAAGTATGTTCTGTTCATAACCAACTCACTGTTATTACAGGCTCGAAACTACATCAAATCTCTGCCAGTATTGAGGAAGAAAGATTTTAAGGAAGTTTTTAAAGGTGCAAATCCCTTGGGTGAGTTTTTTATGATGATCATGAGTTTTTATTATAATTCTTCCCCCAACTACTTTATGGCAATTTCAAGTGTTATCTTTGAGATTGACAATTTTGAATTTTTTTAGTTGTAATGTTTAACAGACCAACTTGTACATTTTATTTGTATGCCATTGGTTAATTTTTTTTTTTTCATTTTTATGAATATTTGGCCTAAAGAGTAGAGTGTATGTATAATAATTATGAAAAACATTTTCTCATATTTATCGTTGTAAGATATACTACACCTCTGAAGTAGAAATGTAAAATTATGAAATATAACTTAAAGGCTTAACTCAGGATAGCTAACTGGTGTGGATTCAATGTTCCGTATGTTTTAAATGCCAAATTAATGCATGTATGTTGCCTAAATTATGAATATTTCATGTAAGATTGGGAATTTCTTGTAGAAAGTCCTCTCAATTTTTTCTATTTTTAATATCTCTAAAGGTTGTCCTCAGAATGAGTTTTAAAATCCTTGATTGCATCAATCTTTTAATGTAACTTCTCTTCTGGTAGATATTAAAGTACTACATCATTTGAAATGCTAAAATGGTATCATCATGCCAAAGAGGTCTCTTATCTCATTAAGTTCAAACTGAGCAATTTGCATAGCCTTTGTTTTGATCATGGAGATGATTATTTCAGGTTTTTCTCTAACATTATATTTATCCAATGTCTTTGTCAGTGTTATTTTAGTATAAGCAAGGGTATATGTATTTTTTGATATTTCCACACACATCAATTCATTAACCAGTTACAGAAGGTTCACAATCTACGAAAAGAAAAAAAACAAGCCCTTACTAGGATTCCTTTTCCATTTAGTTTAATGTCAGTTTTTCAAAGACAACTCTTGTGCTAGGTTATGACTGATGAGAGCTTTTAATGAATTTTATCCTTGTTTACATTCCACTTCTTCTCGTTAGATTTTCAGATAAGAACAGGATGTTATTGCAGACCACTTCCTTCCTCAGATAGCAGTTCATAATGGAGTCTCTCTTTTCTTTTCATGCGAATTAAATTATTTTTCTGACTTCAAATCTTATCAGCTTAAAATATATTTAATGAATGGCCTTATATTTTTCTCATGCGCCATATTCAGACCATCAATTATGATCCATTAGACCCTTGTGAGGTTGCATAGTATATTGTGATATTGGGGGTCACCATGATTATCATGATGGTATTTAATAAAATATTGTGAATGATAATATATCTCTTGAAGTATACTTATTTAATATTTTTACTTGGTTAACATTTGATGTGGACAGTTAAGCAATTTTATACATTTTGGACATAGTTTTTACATCTTTTTCCGATCATTTTGAATTAATTGCTTTACTAGACTTCAGCAAACTTTACATAAACAGTGACTAAATGGTCCTTACCAATATTCTTTTAGCCAGGCACTGCTTTCTTGCAGAAATGTTATCATAAATACAAGAAGTAAATAATTATACACATACAATGAGATTTATTAAGTGAAATACTATTGTCTATTAGATCAAGCAAATTTCTTCTCAAGAATTTTTAATAGTGGTGTAAGAAAATTTTCTAGGAAAAGCAGGCATTAAATAAGTATAAATGGATATGGCCTCATATCACCATTATGGTATTTTCCACTTACTTGAAAAGATACCCTTCACTCTTAGCCTAGTGGAAGAAAAATCATAATAAAGTAACTCTGATTCAGACAGTTCTCATGCCTTGTCATAAAATTCAAAATGCTCTACTGATAAAGTACTTATATTGCCAAAGATGGCATGGCAGTTCATGTTGTTTAAATACTAAATGTTGGTGTTCTCCACCCATTAAGACTGTGAATGACCACTTAAGGGTTAATGGATTTGGAGAAGATCCCTTTCAATGATTACTTATTACAAATTATACTCCAAGTTGGGTCATACTATTTTCTATGATACATTTAGTTAGAATGCTTAATTATTTGTCAGTAATGAAGTCATTATCTTCAAGTGTGTCTGTTTTTTCCTCTCCAGGAAAGTCACTTTGTGTAGGTCATTGGAAGCTCACTTATTTTTTTGTTTGATTGCATCATCAAATGTAATAAAATTTAATAAATTGCTGTAAGAGATATTTAACCAATTTTTTTACTGATATTAACTCATATTTTTTAAATCTTGTATAAATGATCTTTTCAGCAATTGATCTCCTAGAGAAGATGCTGGAATTAGATGCTGACAAGAGAATAACAGCAGAGCAAGCTCTGGCTCATGACTATTTGAAGCAGTATTCTGACCCATCTGATGAGCCAATATCAGCACCGTATGACCAAAGTTTTGAAGATATGAATCTACCTGTAGATAAGTGGAGGGGTCAGTATTTTCAGATAACTTTTTACTAAAAAAGTATGAATCACAAGTTGAAAGAAGTTTATCACTATCCTGTAGGATCACTATGCAAGATTGCAAGATACTCTCTCTTGTATTCATGTTAAACTGTATGTCTGGTTTTTAAATACATGGTATGAATCAATAACATGCATATCCTAGTCACTTAGCAAAGATTGTTCAACTAATAGATAAATTGAGTATAGAAAAGAGGAGTTATGGCTGTTTAAGAATAAGCATATTAAAAGATGTATTAGCAATAATTGTAAGTTTAAGTATTGCTTAATTGTAAGAAAAAGGAGATGATCCAGAAGTAAGCCTAGTCTACTTAGGCTTACTTCAGAAGATTTACCTTAGGATTGATTTATACTCAAATTTATGTCTCCGAATAACGTTATACTATGGACTTAGGATTCAAGTCTAATGAAGCTCAATGGAAATAAAGTTTGAACTTTCAGAATTGGGAGTTACTTTGCAGTTACCCTCAAATTTTGAAAATAAATTTAATATAATTTTTTACATTCTGCTGGTAAATGGTTTCCCCTTTGATTTAATCAATTGTATATTGGACAAAAACTTTGAATTGTTGGCTTAACATTATATACTCATTTAGTCCGCCTCAACTCTTCCTTATTGCCCCAAGTTTAGTTTCTTGGCATCATGAAGCCAAAATGGTATAGTACAAAATACTAGTATCTTTATCAAAAGGATGTTTATGGCTGACCTTCTTTAACAATCTTTGCATTAAAGATTTTCTTTGTAACAGGAAGGGTTCTGTTTGTCAGAATATATCATCACAAGTTAATTTACACATCCAAGATGCGTAAATTAATGTGTAAAAGAGGCTCTAGTCTCCCAAATGGCTTGGGGAAATTTTCTGCCAGGATAGCTCAATGGACAGAGCACCTGACCGGCAATTGGGAGACCCGGGTTCGATTCCCAGTCCCATCAGACTTTTTTTCAAGTCCATTCTTCCTTGGGATTTTTCCTGGGTGTGCACCATATTGCGCAAAATCACCCTTACCCGTTTTCCTGTAAAAATAATGAATTCTGTAGTGAAGAGTTAGTCTGATAATCTGCTATATAAGTTTTATCAGATAGGAATGTAGGAAAAAGGTTCTATGATTGAATTACATTTTCATATATTAGGCAGTAATCTTCTTCACTTGAAATATTCTTCATAATGCTGTATTTATCTTGATTCAAATATTCCCATTGTTTCTATTTCAAGGAAAGAAATCTCATGTAATATCTTTTTCTTGCAGATCTTGTATATGAGGAAGTGGTGAATTTTGTTCCACAAGTACTTCCGCAAGCCCAACCAGAAGACGCCAACAGTGCCATGGGGTATGCCACAACAGCTCCTCAATAAATTCATTTTGTTGCTGAATTATTGCCATTCTCTTTCCTCCCCTCTTTCACTCCCATTTGGAATCAATTTTATTACTTTGTTCCACCATTAGGATTACAAAAGGTAAGATTTAGTATGGAGCAAAGGGGAGCTGCCTACATAAATTGTGGTTGCTTAATATTAGTCTCTGACCTTAAGTGAGCATCTTCGTTCAAATATGTAAATATGTGTACAATGAAGACTGCATACATTGTGATTTGACTGAGTTTACTTTGATGTTCATTTATTTCTATTCATTTGGAATAGGAATGATTAAATAGAAAAATATTTAAGTATTCACAGCACATCTGTTTAATTGGGAGACATAATTGCAAAAATGCACACGCACTTAAATGCAAACACATGATATCTCTGGAACTGATGTAACTCTATAAGAGTTTTCCAAGTGCCTATATTACACCAAATCGCCAACAGTTTGAAGTGCCCTTAGATTATGGCTGTCAATTTTCTGTATTGATTAAAAGAGCTACTTTATACCTTGTTTATTTTTCATAGCATGGAACCATTGATATAAAGGTCGAATATTTTAATTTGCTAAGGAATGTCATGCTACCAGTAGTATGTAAGGTTTTCTTGAGTGTTCTGTTATTCCAAAGACTTCATCTATGTAAACACTCAAATTTCACCTTTAGATCTGTGAGTAACACTAATTTTACAATTTAAAAAAATCTAACAAATTAAGAACCTTTCAGTTATATATTCAGCAAATTTTCTTATGTTAATTTACAAAATGAGCTCTATCTGCTTTTGAGAACGTTCAGGTAATAAGCAAAGGATGTCAATAGTTAACCGATGAATCATTTTATACATGTTTATTGCCATTGTGTCTGCAATATAACAATTTCCATTTATCATGCAAATTTCCAAGTTTCATGATATATGTGCTCACAGATATATTTTGAAATATGTATGAACAAGTTGCTAATGTTAAATAATTTTGCTGACCAATTCCTCTTGAAATATGCCAATGAAGACATTACCAAAACCATGATATTAGTCTAACTTCTGAAATCGCTCTCTTCTTTATAATGGAAATTTTTGAAATTTATGAAGATTATTGTTGTTGAAAATCAAGAAAGAGATATTTTACTCAATTTTAACATCAAATGCAAATTAAATTATTTATATGGAAAATTTTGGGAGCTTTTTCTTTTTATCCCATAAAAATGTAATTGGAGAATTAGGAATTCTTGTGAATGATTGTATGTGCACCAAAATGGTATAAATTAACAGTTTATTATCAAAAGATTATGTTGAAGAGTAAGATTTTAACATTTGATTACTAATTACCTTATTAAGCTAAGGTTATGAATCTCTTTGTTAAATCATTTCTTCATTTTCATGGGAAATAAATTTAATCTGTGATTGTTGAAATGTTTTAAAGTATGAAAGGTATTATGTAAAAGAGTTGGGTTCAGCTGGGGATGTACTTGGTTACCTCAAGTATTGACCATTAAATGTCCTTGTTTTATATTTGTATATAATAATAATAATGGTGATATATTTTGGTTCACTGGCTCTTGATGACACACATTTAATTATTCTTGAATGAAACAATTCTGTTGTTCTAGATCACTACACATCCCTCAGCATAGTTTTGCCTCTTGTGATTATTTTTACAGTAATTTTTACATAGTTTGCTTCATAATGTAATGGCATTATTGTTTTGAATAATACCTAGTCAATCATTGGATTGATGATGCAGTAACCCCATCTGTTAGATTCTTAATGTTAACTGGGTGATATTGAAAGAATGTAATTGAATGATTTCAGATATTTCTGTATAATTTAAAATATATAAGGAGGATGGAGGTTTTGTGCAATTGTGCCATAATTTGGTATGAAGCTTTATTTAACTGTCCGATTGTTGAATATTATGCTGTCAATACTGAATGAGATAATAGTTATACCAAGTTTCTTTTATGTAAAATATTTCCAATACTATACTATAATAATTCTGTATTGCTAATACTGTTTGTTTTTGCTCTTTTATTAGTTACACCTGCCATCATTCATATTGTTTTTGAAATAGTGTTATTAAAATTGGTTTTCAAACATACACTTATCATCCAGTTTACTAACTCTCAACTTCAAATTGTAATGGATGCTGTAAGCATGCTTAGTTAATTTATTAAGTAAGTTTGTTTTAATTTTGAAACATTGAGTACAATATTATCACTTGTATATTTAGGTTTTTCAACTTCTATTTCAAATCAATTCCTGGGAAAGGTCTTATTTTGTTTTCATAGCTTTCATTTGAAGATGTGAATTTTTCCCTTGAATGTCAAATCAGTTTCTGATTTTGTAAGAAGCAAATTCCTTTGCTCCTCTCTTCTATTTCCAAGTTGTTAATTAATAAATACAATGATGCTTACTTTGAGCACAAAAATCATTATTGCCTAGTTTGAAATGAAAGTTTCTATGGTTTGTTTTCTTGAATGTTTGAGTTTTAGTTATCAACTTTTATTTGTAATGAAGTTTTATTCATGAAGTTTATTTTTTATTTGTAATAAAGCTTATGTTACTAAATTTATGATGTGATGAAGATAAAATGATAAAAATATTAGAATTTGATAAAAGACATTGTATAGTGTGGCTGTTAATTGATTTAACAATTTTTGTTTCTAATAAAATATAAGTATGATTAATGAGAATTCAATAACTCTAAAATTTTAAATGCTACTTCATATTAACCTTTGTATCCTGTAATGGATGCTGCATATCCAGTAAGATTGACATAAGTAGTTATGTTGCACACAGTGTGTCTTTGAGGTTAGGCATACTTTCCATCCTTTTCCTACCTAACTTTTTTTGTGTGTTTTGTGTTTCTCTCCGATAGCAACATTTTGTATTAACTGTATGTACTTCTGCTTTAACCACCCTCCTATACATATAACTATATTTTCAGTTATATTTTACAGTGATCTTTATGTGAACTGGAGTGTTGCCATGATGAGTAAACAGGCAAATGCTTTTGGTTGAATTGAGGTAGAGGATGTCAGGGGTTTTCTTGTATTCATCTTGTTAAGCTAAGAATTTGCAGATAATTTCTAATGAAGATGATATTTCCATCTCTAGCTATTCTGAGCTTGACCTATGTGGTCTATAAGAGTATAAGAAAAATTACTTCTTATAATGAGCAACAACTTTAGTTATTAAATGTTCTCAAAAGGTTTTGTTTAACAGTAAAAATTATTTAATGATATTTAACTGAGTCTGCTTCAGAATTATGACTAGACTTAAATCTGGAACAAGTTTTAGTAACTATTGGAGAGATAACTTTCTTTGTGAATGGGTAATATTTGATGATGCACTCGGTATTTCTAAGATTTTGACACGAGTTTTAGTTTGAGATTTCATACAGCATAATTCTCTAAGTTACATAGTAAATTTGAATCATAGTTCAACTCTTATTCATTATTTCTATGTGACTAGAAAAAGTAACATGTTCCAAACAGAATTCTCCTTTATTTTATTTAAATCATCAAATATTGATTAGAATTTTTAAAGCTAAAAATTCAATGTTTGCTGTATTTTTAGCTCATTCAGGGCAATGAAATAACATCCTGCCATCCATAAACTTGTTAACGCAGTTTTTCCTCACTGTCAGTGAAAGAGGATTCATCATCAGCCATTTTCAATGTGATGTCAGTTGTAGGCCTCCCCAAGCACTTTCCAATTTCTCCTAATTTGAGCTTCACATTTATCCCCCTCAAGTACTTCATTATGTAGCTGCTCCATCTGTCTTTTTGTCTCCCTCTTGGCCTCTTCACATCTCTTGGTATCAAGTTGAGAAATGATAATGTCCACTGGTCGTCGTTTCATTGCACTATGTGGCATGCTGTCATTCATTTCAGTGATCTTACCTTATCTATGACATATGCCACTGCTGTAATCATCTTTGCCCAAGTATTGCATTTCCTGTCTATTCCAAGCATACACCATTGCATTGTCTAGAGTTGCTGAATTATTACTGTGTTTAACTCATAACACACATCTAAAGATCAATACTGGTAAAATTCATTGGTTGAAGATTGTCCTCTTCAATACCATTGGCATTTCTTAATTAAGAATGTGTACATTACTTCCAAAGGCACTCCAACCAAGTCTAATTCCTCTGTTTACTTCATTAATCCTGCCATTACCTCCTGTTGTCCTAGCAGTCTTAGGTGTGTGTATCCTGAGCATACATCCAGAGCCTTTCCTTTTAATAGTTTTTGTGCTGCAAAAGAATTACACATTACCTTAATTTTTGTTAAGTTTATCTTTAGCCCTGCTTTTCATCCTGATGAGTTTAGTCATTGAAGATGGATCTCCTGTCTTGTTTGCTATGAGTACTATTTCATCTGCAGCTTAACAATCTACTTCCCATTTATCCTTAGACACTCATCCTCCTAATCAAGGGTTTTAAAAACTTCTTCCAGAGTAAAATTCACGGAGTAACATGGCTGTAACTTTGTGGAATTCCGACATTACTCCAATTGTTAATAAAACTTAACTTTTAAATAAATTTTAAATAATTTTGATAGGAACTTGCCTTTTTGAACTCTTTTCTACCTTGAATGGAGCATGATTGAGGCTAATGCATTCTTTTAGAACTGTAAAAGAGTTGGGTTCAGCTGGGGATGTACTTGGCATCAACCCCTTGATTCTCATGAGCTTTCAGAGTAATCATCATATACAGTAAGACCCCATTTAACGCAGGGGATATGTTCCAAAAAGTTTGAGCGCTAAACAAAACAGTTAAACGAGGTTGTCTTAGTATGTAAATATGGGGACAAATGAAACAGAACTTAGAATAAGGTAATTTATCCGTTTTTTATTTAGGAACATCTATTGATCAATTTTTTATTACATCAAATATATACTTTTTTATTTCTGATATTGACATGTGTTCCTTAAGCATTCATGAAAATAAAAAAGTTAGAGTAAAGAAGTTATGTGAATGTTATGTCAAAGATGAGGAAGGCTCTTCCATATCTTTTTTTGTATAGAAGTCATCAATGTCGTTTACCTTCTCCTGTTTCAATCAGAAAGCAGCTGTTTACAGTAAGACATGGCATCTATTTCACTTCGTCTTGCCTTTTAACTTCAAAATTTGAATCATTTTGTATAAACTGATCCACAATTTCTGATGTAACAGCTAACCTTTTCTTAGAAAATTTGTTGAAAGTTCCTTTTGTTCCTTATCTTCAGAAATACTAATTAATTTGGATTGACGAAATCATGTGCAATTTCTGGGAATCCTAATACAACGTTCGATTTCAGGGAATACCAATAAAACCATGTAATATTGAAACAGCATTAAGCAGGGTCTTACATTCTCTTTCATGCTTGACTCTTGCACAGGATAATCTTTTTAGTGAAAGTAGATTACTTCTGGTAACTATTTATTGCTTTGACAGATTAAGAAGTCAGAAAGCAGTCAGGAGCCAATAAATGGACAGAATAGCATCTCTTAAATAACATTAATTGCTGTCGCTACCCTATCTTAGTGATTCATTGATTTCTTTTACTACATGAAAAATCTTCCTTGATATCACAAATGGTACATGCCCTCGAGTTCATTAAATTACTTTAACAACTGAATGAATAACTAAATCAGTAGTTGGATCAAATGAATTTTATGCAGTATTCAGGAGCTGCAAATACCTGTTTGTCAACAGCAAGGACAGACTATTGGAAAAATACATATAGCATTCACAATATTTCTGAGTTGAAGAATTTAGAATGACAAGTGGTGAAATATTATTTCATAACTAGTAATCTCCTGTTAAATAAAATCTATGGAGGCAGCTGTGATGTTGTGGAAATCCACGAGAGGGGAAAGATATATACTTTTCCACAAAAAAAAATTATCAGACTACCAGTTTCAGTGTTACACTGCCATCATCAGGTCAAATGCTAAAAATCAACCAGACACATAACCCTACAGGGAAGGGTAAAAGAGGAAAGTGGGTGGAGGAAGGGGAAGGGTTAATGGTATTACCAATAGAAGTGGAAGTATTGGTAGGGGATGAAAGGGCAGATTCTAAGATGGAGAATGACGTATCGGTGGTTTACAAATTAAATTATGACTGCAACAGTATTTATATTGGCCACACTTCCAGGAATTTCAGTATTTGAGCCAAAGAACATTGTAGAGCCTTCCTCCACAAGTCCACCTCCTCCCACTTTGCAAAGCATCTTTCTCAAAAATAGCCATTTTAGCAGTTTTTCTCCAGAAATTTTGCATTTCCATCTTGCTTGCTTTAATGCTCACAAACAGTTGGAAAATCATGCATCACTTTCCTTTACCTCATTGTTCCCTCACTAACGAACACCTCTTCATATCTTCCTACCCCCACCTTACCTTACATCTGCCTTCTCACCCCCTACCTATACTTCCACTCCTATTGGCAATATCACTAACCCTTCCGTTTACTTGAAGGGTTATTTCATTTGTCTGGTTGATTTTTATTGTGTGACCTGACAATGGCAGTGTAACATTGAAACCAATAGCCTCTAATTATTTTTTTTCATAGAAAATGATGTATCTTTCCTCTCCCGTCAATCATAATAGAACTTTCAATAATTTGTTTCTAAAATGTATTTGTTATTATACGCATCTGGTCCTCCTAGGCCAGAAGGTGTTAATTGTAAGTCTCCAATAATTTTATATATTTGTGACCTGTAGGATAGTTTGATTGATATTGGATTAATTCTGACATATTCATGGTAAAATAGAAAACATAATGAGAAACCAAGTTTCAATAACAACAAAGTAGATCAGAGTATGTAAGCTTTGATTCTATACCTTTTATTTGAATTCACTTATTTTACAATACACTTTCACCTGCATACCATCCTTATTAATTGGATCAAATCCTTACATTGTAAAATGCTTTGGTTGTCGAATTCTTCTAGTTCTTGTTCCACCCAACACAGCAGGTGTGAATGGTCTCCTGCCTCTTCTTCCCCTTGGACTGCCACCAACCAATATACGAATTGGTCCATCTTCTTCACTTTCCTCCCCTGTATCTGATGAAGGAACTACTTTCATTATTCCCATTCCTCCCATATCCATTTGCCCTTCAACAGGTTCCTGAAGTTCAACTGACCCTTCTTCATTACCTCTAAGACATTGGTCCAGATTAGAATTTTGTTGAGAACTTGACTTCGAAAGAGCACTATTGTTAGAAACAGCTAGACTGCCATCAGGGAGCTGTCCCACAGGAGTTACAGATCCAGCAATTGTAGCTGGGTCTTCTCCATCTTTAGCAAATATTATTGGCAATTCCAGGATACTCTCAGGGTTGAATGGCTGGCTGTCATCAGCCAAAGTTGGAAGTGAGGTAGGAAGAGCTTCCCTTATAGGGGGAGTAGCCATTTTTACAGATGAAACTGTGATTCGAGGCACCATTGCTAAGGTGCGTCTTCCTTGATGAGAAGACAAAGTAACACCACCTGATGTTGAATCTCGACTTGTAGCTAGTGGTAATATTGCAATGGGAGAGCTTGCAGAAACTCCTCCTGTAGATGAAATTGGAACAAGCATGGGACCACCTCCACCAGAACCACGCATGGAATCTGTCAGCATTACAATGCCTTTTGTTCCACTGCCACCAGTTCCTCCAGTCAAAAATGCCAGTTTCGAAAGGTCTACAGTTCTACCAGAAATTATTCTAGCAGTGGGTGGTTGACTGCGATCTTCAGAACTGCTTACCACTATGAAAACAAACAAAAAAAAAGGTTCATCAGTCATCAAATTCTTTCAAGGGAAATGATATAGTAGATTAAGAGAAGCATCTCCACTTGTTATTAACTGTAATTCAAAGAATGCCAATCAAAATTACAAAAAGGTAATGACATAAGAAGCTGAACCGCAAGTAACAGTACAGTCCTGTAAATTGTACCCAGACTGTCCTGTACATTCCTTAAACTTTTTATCAAAGAAAATTATTTGTATCTATTTAATTTGCAAATGGGATGGTTAATGACATCAATTAGCAGTTAAAGTTTAGGTTCTAACAATGATTAGAATTAAACAATTAATTCAGGAAAATTTTCTATGTTCAGTGGCAATAACAATAACATGAAAGAAAAATCTTTGATCCTCAATCTTTCCTAGCAGATCAATTTTTAGAGCTCACCTTTGATTTGGGTAGTTGAAGGAAGGATTCTATTTGTAGCATTAGGAACACATGGTGAAACAGATGCAGGAGGGGCTGTGCTAACTCTAACAGACTTGGGCATTCCATTGGCTGAATGTTGCTGAAGGAGTGACGACAAAGTTGTCAATGTGTTTGTATGAGTGACGCTAGTGACAGTCCCACTCCTCACACTGGTAATTGTTCCTGTTTTTCTGTCTCCCTCCTCAGCACCCATATCTATTGTGCTAGCTCCTTCTCCACTTATGCCTTCAACTTGAGAGAGTTTTAAAGGGCCCAATGGGGCAAGACTTGCTAAGGAGCCTATATTCACTGTTATCCCAGCCTAGAAAAGGCAATAAACCATAACTTAGAGCAAAGATACATAACTTCACAAAAAACATCTTGCATTCCCTCAATAAACAAAATACATTTGTTTCCTTCCTGTTCGAGTTCTAATATAAACCTGGTAACAAATATAAACAAAATTAATTAGGGCTATATTCAAATTATTTCTTGCAGTACTCCTATCTTACTTTCTGGAAAAATCATATCTGTATCATTACTAAATATGGTTTTTACTTTATCAAATCTGAGTTCTTTCAAGCAACACAAAAGAATAAAAATATGATTTTCACAAGAAAAAAATAGAAAATTATGATTATATTATTCAAGTTTCAATAATTATGTATCAATTATTTGTAATATACCAATATCCAAATTAATACCTCTAAAGCTTACTTAACATCCATCTTATAGTGGAGAGCTTATCATTTTAGATCTTAATGAAATCTTGCATTCATAAAAATGCAACTGTGTTGTGAGTAGAAAATTGATTCTAAATATTTACTCCCATATCTATACCAATAAAACAAATCAATGCTACAACAATTTTCAAGTAAGTAAAATACCAGAGTGTGATATTCCAATTGGTTAATAATGCCATTTTAACAAAATGTTTAGTGAGAACTTTCAGTAAAAGTTAACCATTTTCAGATCCTTTAAATAAACTTTGATTAAAAATCAGCCCATTTAGAAAAACAAATCTGCAGAGAAAGAAAATAATACATTTTTAAAAACATGTCACCGCTATATATAAAGGTACAGCAATAAAAATAGAAGTCAACTCGTTTTTCCTCATTAGCAACATTTTTGATAAAAATTAGAATTTTTCAAGTATTGGTAGCAGAAACAAAGTTTAATATGTAGTTTAAAATTAAAAACTAAGTATCTGCAAAAAATAGTAAGAGCATCACAGTAAATAAACTAAAAATTAAAACAACCTGAGTATTTGTTGCAACACCAGATCTTGAAGCAATAAATTGTGACCCAGTCCATTTATCTTTTGTCTGAAAATTCATGGGAGCTAACATCATTTTCTGCGTGGGCTGTGATCTTGGTTTCCTTCTTTGTATTGCACCTTTAGGATAACACAGAGAAATATTAATTGATTAAATCTCTGCATTTACTAGGAAGGGTAATTAGTAATTGAGATGTAAATAAATAATTATGTATCTCTACTACTAACCTCCACTATTGCTCAAATGTCCTAAACGAGGACGTTTTGCAGCTGGACTAGAAAATGACAAAGTTTCTTCACCATTATCACCAACAACAGGTATAGTCATTCTTTTCCTACGCTCTCTTGTACCACTGTTAGGATTAGTTCTTCGATTAGCCCCTCCACCAACTTCTACCAGAGCAACACTTGGTGGTAGAACAGGAGTCACTGAGCGCAGTACAGCATTTGATGGCGAATGATGAAGAGTAGTTGATGGGACTGAGGAAGGCTTTGTTAAGATGCCACCAATGAAATCCCCAACTTCATCCTAAGTTAAAATAAAATACCACAATATTAAGTATAACTTAAGCAAAAATTAAGAACTGCCATTTCACTTCTAGATGAATACCTGATTACAATGTGTGAGACAAAATACTTACCATGATACATCGATCAATGATAGATTGAGTAACTCCATCAAGTTTCATCTTTGCTTTCGGCACACGAAGTAAATCATCAGCTCCACCAATCACAAGTAAATTTGTCTGTATGTGCATTCGCTCTCGCAGATCTTCTACGTCATCAACACTGTAACAGGTTGAAAAGACACATACTTCACTTACAGAAAAAGAAAATGTCATAGTCTAAAATGATATTTAAGAATACTGTATGTAAAAATTAAAGGTTTTAAATGAAAACTGAGAGATTTTGATTACTCACACAGCTTTTAACTAAATAAACTATAAAAATTACTTATTCACAATGAAATGGAACCTTCACCTACATACAATATGAATTTCTGAACAAAATTTTCTCTCATACATACTGGACAAGCATGACTAGGATAGTCTACAACGCAAGCTCTCATGGAACAAAATTGAACTGATAAGAGATGAAAATGAAAAAGCAAATGAACATTAGGTGATATTAAATTACTACTCAAACACATTTAAAATGGTTTAGGATATCTACTCAAAATATTTCTAAAGGATTTTTTTCCATAACAATTGTAATTTTTTGATTAGATAGGTAGCACTAAACTTAAATCCTAAGCATAAAAAAATCAAAATGGAAGAGCTCACAAACTTGAGGACAAAATAGTGGATTTTGTTAAAAAAAATCGAATTTGAAAAAAAATTGGTTTTAGCAGAATAATTAGAGGCTGAACTATATTTAGAATAATACAATATTTCTAAATAAAAATCTATAAGCTACAAGAGAATTTAGAAGGTTAAATAGTTTTAAAAAGAGTGACAAATAAATAGAACTTGAAAGGAGCTATCTGTAAGATGAATGAATGGAAAAGGCAGAAAGGGAAGAATAACTTTACACGATAACTGAATTTTCAGAAAAAAATTTGAACATAACTCTTTAACCATGAAAATTCAACTGCATTACCTGACAGATGCAGCATTCTGCCCAATCACAAAAAATATAGGGCAATGTACATCAAGCAGAGAATCATCTGGCTCACCACGATTACCTTCAGCGGTAAACATCGGAAAACCTAAGCAGACTACTCCTGCCACAGGCTCCACCATTGATATCTAAGAAAAAGAATAATTATATTACAATTGATGGCAAACCAATGATGATTTTTCATAAATGTTATCATGCAAGTAATATCTGCAGTTTTATCTATTTATCTAGATGAATTCCTTGCTACATTTGTGTATCTACTTACTAGAATACAGAAAAAAGTATAACAGCCATAACACAGAAAAGAAACAATAAATAAATTTGCTGATGGTGGTGTCATATTCTAGACACAGAGAGTGAGAAGTTTTGAGTGGCAAATTAATTCGATTAGGGTACATAAATTTAAAACCTTATAAAAATTAAAACAAAGTTTAATTATGAAAATAACATGCAAATAAACCCTCAATCAGATACTTGAATTTGATATTTCTTCACAAACAGCATAAACTGATCCAAAAATAAATCCTGAAAATCCTCTAAAATATTTACAAATAATAAATACTTGCATAAATTTTAGATAGTTGGAAGAGCAGAAATGCTAATTAAATTATGTTACTTTGAAGCTTAAAATTTTTTGAGAATGATTCACAAAGATGTGGTTAATTGTGTGTGATTAATGAACTTTTAAGGCCTCACGGTCTTGTTACTTTTCATGGTATGTATGGTTTTGTATCTCTTTCACTGTAACCAAATAACGATTCGTAGTAACATTTTCTATACCTTCTACACTTGGTAAAAGATTAGTATAACCTTTCCACCTGTTATTTTGAAGTATGTACTTAGATTAATTACATTTAAATTAGTTTTTAAAATTACACAGATTAAAACAGGCCTAAATTTGTAGCCGGAAGGAGTTGCAACAGTTCACCCACACACTTCAACGTCTGAAGACTATTTAAAATCACGGTTCTGGCTTGACAGGAAACACAAATGATGTTACATCATCAATCACAAAGATGTACATTGATTGATATTAATTGAAAAGAATGTACATTGATAAATAGTTAAGAAATGACAAATGGCTAATGATAATAGCTATGATAAAACAAGACACAGGTACACTTTATCAATACCAATCTATTGATTTCTTCTCTCATCCATCAAGTTACCTGGCAGGCAAAAAGAGCTCCCTGTCCCCAGCCAATTAAAAATATTGGCGACCCAACGTTGACTGATCTCAGCTCTCTTAACTTTACTCTGGTGGTGGATGCCATCAGAGTTAAATACTGGCCAAAAGTAAGTTTCTCTCCTTTTTCATCTACAGACAAAGTATAATAGAAAATTAGTAAGTCACACCATGAAAATTCTCAAAGAAACAACAAATTAAGACAGACAGAATTACAACCCAAATACATAAGTAACTAAAATCTCAACACCCTGGAAAACTCTCAAATAGGAAGCCTTCAACCAGGAGAGTGCATTAGATAGTACCTAAGTTTCAGTTTCAACCTCTGTTGCCATTTCAAGGAGTTCCTTCAAATGGTACCCATCCTGCTGGATCCGTTGAAATGAAATGAATTGAAAAGACTTCCTGAACAATGGACCGGAAGAATGGACTTGAAAAAGTCTTTTCTGGGAAGACTGGGAATCGAACCAGGGTCTCCCTATCGTCGGTTGGATACTCTGTCCATTGAGCTATCCAACAAGAACATTTTCCAAGCCATTTGGGAGACTTTGTGGTCAAAGGACTTTGCAAGTTCGTCCACATGGTGGCATCGATCGCTAGAACACCCATACCCATTTTCTATGTTTATTAACCTGAAGGGGGTTTCCTTTCCATCACATTGTGTGGCCGGTGCTACCATGAAACCATGACAGCAAACAATGTCATGTGGATGAACTCGGAACATCCTTTGACCTCAAAGTCTCCCGAATGGCTTGGAGAAATGTTCTGCTGGGATAGCTCAACAGACAGAGCACAGCCCGGCAATTGCGAAACCCTGGTTCGATTCCCAGTCCCATCAGACCTTTTTAAGTCCATTCTTCCTTGGGATTTTCTGGGAAAGTAGGAAAGCATCAGATCTTTCTCACTTCACATATAGCTATTGGACACAGTCAATCCTGAGTCAGCCAAATTCTGGGACCCTTGAAGGAATAATAGATGATTTTCTCATTTGAGGGGCAGATATAGAATAATACATATATAATCCGTAATAATTAAAGATGGTCAGCAACACAGGATAATTTCAATAAAAAATTCACTATTCACCAGAAAAACAAGTTATCAACTTCTATGGATAGGTTCCTGGAGAATCAAACCTAGGAACCTAGCCGACAATGACCAACATTACCATACAGATATGTAATAGGAAAACATCATACAGATGTCAAAGCTGATAGTGATCCTTTTTTTCCGTTTTAATAGTTTATTCCTTGTTTGTGAAGTTCACATCATTACAAATTGATGACAAAATTTATTATTATTGACAAAAGCAAGACTGCCATTTACACAAACAATTCAAACTCAATGGGAAATTCGTCGAAGGAATTTTGAATACTAATTTCCTACAAAATTTGATCAAAATCAGAAATGGAAATTTTTGGAACTTCCCTTGTGAGATGAAACTCATTGAAAAGATCACTCTTTATCTCATAGCTACAAAGAATACAATCAGTTCAGACAGTGGGATGGAGAATGGACTGCTTCATGATACCTCTATTTTCTACTTGCTCAATTCAAATGCTTGAGTTAAAAGGATCCCATTAGAAACGCGGCAAAGAGGGAAAGGAGAGGGAGAAAGATGGAAATACAGCAGGGTAAACAACTTTTGGTCTATCAAATAAAGTGGGTGATTTCCTTGAAGGTTCCAATGCATCTAGAGATAGTAAAAATCAAACTTACTAAATGTTAGCAGAGCAACTTAAGTGGCAGTATTACCATGGGTTTGGTGTGGAAGGGACTGGGAGAAAAGAAGAGGTAAGTAAAAAAAATAACTGTACTTTATTAAAGGGGTCAACCTATAAACAAGCATCTATGGGGGAAAAATATATTAGATATATTTATTTATTTCATACTCATGAACTCATGAGTTTATCATGACACTCACTTTTAGAAGGTGGAGCAGGCACAGTAACAACTTTAGCAAGAGCTGAAAGGTGCTGCAACCAAGACAGTTTTCTCTTTGATGGTTTATCAACAGGTTTTCTGACTGGACCTGAAGGAACCACAACCAAAACAGGATTCCCAGGCAGTTTTGATTGCTGAAAACATATAAAATTATTTGCCATGCATACTGTTTCTATCACACTGATTATGTAAATGTTAAACCTCATACAAGTGAACTCGACACACTTACGGGCAAAGTCCAGTTTAACTGTAAAGAAAGAGGATCCCAAGGTCTTTTCAGCAGTAATTCCAAAGCTTCAGAGTTTGTATTAGCAGTCTTTGTTGCTGAGATCATTTTGTCAATTAGGCTAGGTATCTTAGTTCTCAAAGTCTGAAAGAAAGATCATAAAATAACAGCTTCACATATAACAAAGAAAATCCAGGAAGCTTTAGAAAAAGAGTAGACAGTTATGAATGTCACAGAAAATCCAAAAGGAACATCTTACTTAGTGCTTTTAAACATTAGTACAATCTGCATGTTTAATTCAATTGCGATAGTATATTTTATGATACTGCAGATTTTGGACCCCAAAATCCCTGAGAGTAATGAGGTATAGAGGCAATCCATGGATATCACCTGAGTGGGGTCCCCCTTGGTCCAGATCCCCCCTTAGGTTTGACTTCAAGTAGAACACGTAATGAGTGGTAAGAAATTTGCAAAGGAAGAGAGCGTACAAGTTGCAAGTTGAAAAACTTTGGACCTCCACCCTTAACCAATTTCTGGATACGCTCCTGACTCATACCTAACCCTCTCTTCAAAGATAGTTTACTGGCTTTAGAGACTGAGTTATCAATTATATATTTAAGTTTAACTTAAATCAAGTTCAACTTTTTCAAGACACACATACTCATGAGCACCAAAAGATAGCAAGTGAGCTCCCATATACAATCAACTAGTTCCAATTCGGTTAAAGTGACCTCGGGCGTACCACAAGGAAGTGTAATAGGACCGTTACTATTTTTAGTATACATCAACGACCTTAGCATTTAGTATACATCAACGACCTTAGCAGTAACATTAATAGTAAAGTTAGGATATTTGCGGACGACACGGTCATTTACAGGGAAATAGGAAACTCAGAGGATAGATTAACCCTATCGTGCGACTTAGATAAAATTATGAAATGGTGCGATGATTGGCAATTAGAACTCAACATAGATAAATGTTCAGTAATGAACTTCTTCCCAAGGAAAAATAATGCCAACGATTATACGTACAGGCTCCAAGGTAAAACTTTATCAACAGTAGAAACGGTGAAATACCTTGGAGTAACCCTCACTAATAACTTAAGCTGGGGTACCCACATCCATAAAATATGTGGTCGAGCGCTTAGAAAACTTGGATTTGTGAAGAGAATTGTCGGTAGAAGCGATGAAAAAGTCCGTGAGAGATGTTACGTTGCGTTGGTCAGGCCTCACTTGGAATATGCGTGTAGTGTATGGGACCCTGCAGAGAAGTGTTGTATTCGGGAATTAGAAAAAGTGCAACGGAAGGCGATACGTTTTGTAAAGAATTGTTACGACAAGACAGTGAGTGTAACGCAAATGCTTCAGGACGCAGGATGGGAATCTTTAGAAAATAGAAGGCTTAGACAAAGACTAAATCTCCTTGATAAATTTAGAGAAAGCACGTTCGTAGATGATGTAGCTGACATAATGCGCCCCCCATGTTACATAGGCCGTTCAGACACTGCGAGAAAGATCAGAGAAATAGATGCTAAAACGAATCGATACAAGAATTCATTTTTTCCGCGAACGATACGCGAAAGTAATAGATTAGCGAAGTAAATTCAGTAAATTCATGGTGCTTGCACCCCCTGCCACACGCCGAAAGGCGGCTTGCAGGGTACTAATGTAGATGTAGAACTAACTGGCAGATGATGCATGTATATACATTTTCATAGTACACATCACATTCATTACTTTTTGTCAATTTTCCAATATTTTAGCCTAAAATTTAGCAGACTTTTCAACAAGTCATTCAATTAGAAGAAATTATAACAGGAAATAAAATTTCTCATAAAATATATTTTTCTTTTATTCAATATAAGTGGAATTTTAGCTATAGTCAAATATCTACCATATTTTATCAAGAAACTGACTACTATTGAAACAAATTAAGCAATGATATAGGATGAAATAAAGGAAGTAGCATTTTAAGATGTAGGAATACTATACTACTAATTTAATGCAATGAAAGAACACTTTGATACATAATGCTCACAAAAACATTTAGCAATTAATAATACTAAATTAAATAGAAATTATTAAACATTGCATTATTAAGATTTAAATATAAAATATCTGAATTTAATATTTGGTGCAGTAAAAGTTACATCAGAAATGTTTATTGAGAAAAAATAAGCTTGATCTAGAGCTAACCACTCTTTGTTTTCTTGCTATATTTAATCTCCTAACTCTATATAATAAATTTATCATATGAACTGGCAATAGAGATAAGGTGGAAGAGAGGCCAACTTAGCAAAGATTTAGTTTCTTTCCTTCATTAAGAGTGAATTCACTCATTCATTTCATACATAGACTTCAATTCAAATATAGACACTTATCTTACCTGTAAAACGTCAAGATATGCTGCCAAGTAAGTTCCATTAAGACATTCCATTAAAGTTGCATGAAGCCATGTTATCAATTTGAAATCCCAAGACGCACTAGAGAAAGCCTGACGGACTCTTCTAGCTGCACGATCTACAGCCAAGCGGCGTGACAGTGGTCTGCTTATTTTTTTTTCTGAGCCAGCAACTGGACTGACGGCCAGCCTATTAAGCCGATCGGCATGCAATGCTCGTACAACTTTATTAAATAGCCGATTCTGAGCTGGGCTCCAGCCAATTCTGAGATTAAAGGAAGATTTTATGGTTAAAAATGGGTTTTCTACAAAAATGTCAGTTTATTACATGTTGATGATAATGTATAGGTTGCAACAACAGGTAATTTATAGGTCATTGGTTGCATTATACCTGCTAACACGATCTTCCCAGTCATCCACACCATTATCTGCTCGAATTGAACCAACATGTCTTTCACACTCATCTGCAAGAAGATCAGCTTCAGTTGCATCAAATGGAGGATTTAAAAGAGGCACTTCACTCTCCACATCAATCATCTCTTCACCATCACTGCATTCTCCAGGAGCAGCGCTGTCAATGAAGAGAACATATAAATAATATCTCATCAGATCAACTCCATATCATGTACTCTGAGAGGATATATAAGAATTCATTTAAAATCATAATCATATCAAGTGAGATGCCCATCTTTAAATGAAGAAACTATTCTGTGTGGATTTATGAAAATGAAGCTCATTATATTTGTGCTTTTCCAATGTCATGATAAAAATTAGGATCAAACGGTATATGATCTAAGAATGCAGAACATGACATTAAAATACAGTTATACCATTTTAGTGTGAAAAGAAAAACCATAAGTGGTCATCCCTGTACAGATAGTTAATACAGCATGACTGAGTCATACACTCTTTAAAACCATTTTTACATGGAATAACAAGAGTGAAAAACAGCGACATGACTGGGACTCAAACCCAGGTCTCCCACTTTCTGGGCAGGGATTCTAACCACTGAACTACAATGCTGCTTCTCTTCCACACAGTTAAGGGAATACTTTTGTGAGCACGGCAAACAGCCTCCATATTTTTACATCAATTGTATAAAAATTTCTGTATGATATAGGAAATGATTGAAAAAGTTATTTCATTCTTAGCTCACATAAATTTACAGGACAGCAAAATGTTTCAACTAGAATATCCAAACATAAGCTGTTAAACTATATTCTTAGTTGATTTATTAATATCTCATCTAGGGAAAATGTGTATGGTATTTTGGTGAACAAGAAATAAAATGGCCTTTATCCTTCTTCCCACAGAGCCGATCATTTCTCCTTTGATTTTACCCTGCCACTTATTAGAAGATAAGATACAACCAATCATAGACATCGATAGACAACTTTGTTGGTAAATATAATTCACTGAAGATTACAAAGCAGTCAAAAAAATTTACTTTTCTAGATACTAGAAAGAAAATAAAAGCACATTTCTTGCAAAAATTGACTGAAAAGCTTTTCTTAATTCAATAACTTATCTAGAAAAATAAACTAAATTTCTTTTAAAGGGTAGGGTACTTCCAGTTCATTCCCAATTACCTCTATACACAACCGAAATCAACACAAAAAAATTAAAATAACACAAAAATGTCAATGATACAATCGACGTTAACGCATGTCCCAGTAAACTTACATTGCAGCACTAAATGATGGAGTGTGTTTTGGAGTGAATAATGTCTTTACTGGATTCATGAAAGAACGGTCTGGCCTACTGTTCCATGATTTCGAATAGCAGTGGTCTTCAAGAATGAACTCGATCACATCATCTGGGTCTCCCTGAAATGAATTGTAGCAAAATGAGATTCAAAGTGTTAAGTAACAACTAAGACATGAAAAAATTATACCATTACCAGTTACCTGTTTGGCCAATCTCTGAAAGTATCGTTTAAGTCTTAATCTAAACTCTTCGCCTTTTTCAGTAGAATTCTCTTGCTTGGAAGGTGAAGTTTTGGTTTTAGCAAACGCCTTTGGAAGCTAGAAACAAGTTTCAAATGTTATCGTAAACAAAAACAAACTGTTGCCAACAATTAAATTTTCAAGGTAATCCATATTTAAATAATGAAAGCCTGTACCTGCGGTGATGTTGATGAGACTGGTGCACTGGACAACAACATTTTCATTATTGTGTTTTTACCTTTGTCGTTATCATTCATATTTCACCTTTGCGTGAAACTAAATAGCTCTTGGAACAACGCCTTGAAAAACCTTGTGTAAATTGCACATTGACCTTCACGTATGATGGTGCTAGAGGATGGTCATTAGGACATTACCGTATTGTTAGACGCAAGGCACGAAATTCACTTCATGGTACTGTCTTAAAAACACCCATTCACATCCATATCCACATTCAGGAATTGATCCGGTTAGCAATGATGGCTAATATTACCTTCCCATGCTAGCGTTCTAGCTTTGAATCGTAACATGGCCTGTAGGGGACACCATCAGCGTCGGGCGCTCAGGGGCGCCGCTATTTCGGTGATTATGCGCAGAATCGAATGTTTTTACGAAATACTCGGGAATATTTCATATGAAATAGTTGCTTTTCTGCTTGTAAAGTTGATTAAATATATGCTATGATTGTAGTTTGACATTTTCTTTTCTCAAATCATTATTGTAAACACATGCAGCGGATGTGATTTGTGAATTTTGAACAAGAAAAATTTTAAGCTATTTCCTCTTCATCGAGTTAGACTTTAATTCCGCTACGAAATTAAATCTACATTCTATCTCCGATATAGATAGTTCTTGACTTCGCTTAATTCAAATCGCCGCGTAAAATTTACTTACAACCATTCTTTTTACTCATAAACTATTTCGGAATAAGCGAAAATATTGTGCCTCCCATTTGTGTTGAAAATATCTGCTCATTCATCATTTTATATATTCTTATGAGGGTCTACGTTGAATGCCATGTTTCATATTAAATTACAAAGCCATTGTTAGACGCAGAAGTAACCCTTGAAAACAGATATATTTATATCATGATGATTTTTATGTGCAATTATAGGCAAGGTTTTGGTTGTTTCTATGGAGGAGTTGTATAGATATAGTAGCTATCAACTGTGTGACATTAACTTTGGCATTAGTGCAGTTTTGTGCAATGTGTGGAGTCATTAAAACCTCTGTATGAAATCGATATTTTGTTATTTTTATAAACCAGCCGGTCATCTCGAATGTGTAAATGAGGAATGGTGCAGCAGAATTCTTTACGATGGTAACACTTCTCTTTGAAAAATTTAAGGATGATATTGAGAAAAATTTCACGAATGGAGACGCACTGGAAGAGCCAAGATGCAATATATCGAATAAACGAGTGGAATTTTATTGGCACAACTTCCATTCACATGCTAATATCGAGTTGTTTGTGAACAACTGCTTACAAAGTTACAAATATATCAGAGGTACGAAATAGTCGAATGTGGGTAGTACTACCTGTAGAAACGTTTCTGCAGAGAAAGTTAAATGGAGTGCTGAAAGCATACTGCAGAGTGAAAAGAAAAGGTAAAAATTGTGCAGAACTGCTGTATATCTGAAGCTGAAATTTGTGTAAGCGCAAGAGAAGATGGAATAGGTTGTAATTTGGAAAGGAAGACCGATGGTTGGTGGGACGAGAAAAGGTAGAATGAGACAAAACTGCTGCCAGGATTCAAGAAAATTGGTCATTTGAACTAAAATGAGAATGTAAGCAAGAACTGTTCAGTCGTGGAGGAGAGGAGTATCTGGGAAGATCAGTGGAGTACTAAATTGAGGTCGAAAAGGTTGCTGGGAATTTGAAAGAAAATGAAAAGAGGAAGTCCAAGATAGAAAGATGTCAAGGAACTGTGTTACGAATGGTAATCCAGACCCAATTGAGCTTAAAAAAATTGAAGTTAAGAAAAAGGAAGTAGAGTTACTTTTCCAAAGATAAACAGCATTACATTATTTTAGAAAGAAACTTACTGCTTTGATTTTCTAGGTGTTTTCATCCAGGGTACTTCTTGATCTCCACACATTGCCCTAATAATTCTTTCACCTTAAATTGCCTTTAGAGTCAAAACCTAAAATTCCATTAAGTGTGACATTTTGGGAAACCTATGTTCTCATTTAATTGAAAGGATATTCTTATTTTACTCAACTTCATTTTTCAGAAAACAGAAACAACCTATGATAAGAAATCATAACTCTAAAGAGCGCAGCAGACTAATGGCAGTACAATCTTATATTTAACTGCATAGTTATACTTCTGATTTCATTAACCCAGAGTATTTGGTGTTGTCTCATGCCTCTTTTATGCCCAGATATACCTTCATGTAATTGCTTAAGGTGTTTCATTTAATTGCTATTATCATCATGCGTTAACAATTAGAAGAGCCGTTGATATATAGCAGCTCTCACGGCCATCATGCTTTCAACTGATTGCTTCACTCACACAATTCTTTACCATAATGCTAACCATCACCTGCACCTCATTACATAACCTAGGATTTCATCAACATTTTCAGACACACGGGTACAATTGTACCCCAGTGTGGCCACTTAAGTTTCCCTTTCTTTTAATCAATTTTTTATAGATACTTCTCTCTTTATTAGTTCTTTAAAAGACTTCTTCACTTGATATTTCATTTCAGAGATCTCATCATCCAATGACATAACAAAATCTCTTCTCACTCTTTCAACAATAACCTCGAAGGACAAAGCCATCTCTTCCTTTTGGGTAACACCCAATACCTACCCAAGAAGTGGGGAACCTCCGGTATCGCGTTCTAGTCATATCACTATTTTTCACACTGATTTTATCCCTGGGATTCAGCTATACTCTTTTTCCATGCTGTCATATCCTGTCCAACATCTTTGAATTATTGCTATCCTGGTAATTTATACGGTTCTTCTTGGACCAACAACATTGTTAAAAGGTCTCTCTAGAACAGCAGTTGTCAGCAGAAATATTTTGGTGGCCACAGATTTTCATGTTGTTTTTGATAAACCTTTATATTTGGTAATTTATATTGACCCATATATTTAACAAAAATTATATCACCGTTTTGTGTCCTATGATAAGTATTTACTATTCACAGATTAACATAAAATTTTCAACCATTCAAATTTGTTTTAATTTAAATGTTGTTAAATAATTTACATGATACTAAGTAACAGCATTAATTTGTTAGCAATTGCAACACCAATTGGAAAATGTTAAAATAATATTAATACTTTATATTTATGGGTGCATGAAAACACACAGGGCCTGCATGAGACCACAGTGGCCACACTTGAGAGATGCTGCTCTAGATCCATGAAGGTAATAAAAGTTGTTTTGCACTTTTTGCATTCTCTCCTCTAATTTAAACCCTCAGGCAAGAATAGACTTACAGAACATAATTAACTTAGACCTTGGTTTGATATCAATGTATATCGGTCTTCACTTAAATATTTCTGGTTTCCTCTCCATTGTTTGTTACAACATAATTTGTAAGAATCTCTGACGTTTAGAAAGTAAGTTCAATGGTTAATTATTCTCCCTTGTCTTTTCCGACCTGTGCATCATAATATCCCTAAATAATTAATTTTTTTTCTTTCAATCTTTTATTTCTTCTGGATACATAATTCTCTTTGTTTCTTAATTAAATGATACTGGGTCGCAAACTAATATTTCATCAGAATATTGGTAGGTAAGTAGATGTTTAAAATTCAGCTCTCATTTTGCTTTTAATTGTACTCTAAATTTGGTCTGATTGATCATAATAGATAATTTTGGAGAGAATAAAGGGAGCAGCATAAAGATAAATAAAATCATATGTCGAGGTGTTACTTTGTGGAAAGTCATATCACAGAAGAGAAAAAAGCTGCAATTTTCCCACTTTTTAAGGTGCGGAAAATGAGTAAAAGGAGTAATGTGCAAACTTGAAACATGCAGAAATTAGTTTTTTTTTTCTCTTCTATAGTATGATCAAGTTTGGGATTGCTTCAGGATATCCTGATCGGCAATTACGATCTTTCTTTCCCAACTAACATTTCTTATCATGTGGATAAGGTCCATCATCACATGAAGAATAGAATATAATAAAAGAATTCAAGGGCCTCACTATGGATCCTAATCTCAAGGAAGTTCATTGGGATAAAGAAGATCACTTAATTAATAGTGAATTGTAAGGTTTAGCAGCATATATATTCCACAATGCTGAGTTTGCAGGTAATACAGCAGTAAATAATGCTCTTTTGATGTCTATACTGCCATCAGGAGTGTAAATATTTTTATGATGATGCTTCCTTATTGACGGTGCAACTGAGACTTCTCTTAACCCTAACAAGCAGTACACCTGAATTCAGAGGGAAGATAAAAGCATTAGTTGCTTATTGTTCTAATACAGAGTTTATTTACAGAAAGGTTTTTAATTCATGCATTTATGCAGAAAAATCAGACATCACATACATAAAATATTTAACTCTGAATATAAATATTCTTAGCAAAAGAATGCTACAGCAGAAAAGATCTTTATAAAAATCAAATTAAGTAATCTCCTGTATATATCATCTTTCACATCATAATCGAAGCACACATTAGTCAGTCATCTTCACACTCCACATAGCATATTCATTTGACAATTTTCATATTTGTCATTCACTATAACTTATCAAGGCTTCAGCAATTGCTTCCCAGAGTTCTGGAAGGAGATTTTCTTTTATATATGGCTTTTGCAGTGACTCAAATATATCAAGGGCATCACCATTAAAACCTACAAAGAAAATAAAATTTATTTTAGGAGTTGTGCAGTAAACTATAAGTAGGGGTACATGAAGTTCATATAATATTCACTCAAAAAGAGAACAGAGTATTATTAACTTACCCTGAGCATTGAATTCAACATCAAATGTAGGCATCATGGATTTAGTTGCCTGGCAGAAACTAATTTTCCATAGAATGGAAAATACATTATTTCCATTAGATCCAATTCCAGCAACTAGAACTCCTTTGCCTTCCATACTCTGTATTTGAATAGACTTTCAGAAAAAAAAATAAATATTAAATCACAATAATTAATCTTATGCCTTTTTGTTTCTAAAAATGTGTATCCAATCTTAAAACTCTAAGGAAACTATTTTAGACGTTCTAGCCAGCCAAAGTGTTTAAAATGTTTAATGAATGATCCCTACAGGGAAAGCGCTGTATGGGGCATGTATGCCTTGAATAATCATTATTAAAATTGAGGGTGCAGAAATCTCAGTATCTTGTACCTTAGAGGGTGTAAGTCCACTACAGATGACTTATCAAGAGGGAAAACACCCGATAATGGACCGTGTCATACAGACTTAAAGTGAGTCACACTGATATATTTTCTCGGTTACATTTAATAATTAACTTAATACAATACACGATATAGAAGCACCAGAATATGCTAACTAATTCCCCAGCACCATAAAATTATAAGAATGTATTTAAGCTTTGTAAAAGTTGTTAGTTGTCTTCTTGACTTATATAAGGTAATGAAATAAAACAATATTTTCCACACTCGAGCAACAACCAGAAGAGTTCTACCTAGATGAAGTTGTTATATAAAAACTATGCAAACGAAAAACACAAGATTACTTGGTAACTTACACGAGAACCTAGTTGCCCTGATGCACTTCTTTTGTAGAGCGAATGAAGAATTGCCCGGCGTATTTTTGCAAGATTCGAAAATTCCACAATTCCATTGACTATTCCTGGAATATCTCCTCGTTCTGCATAGTCCGATAACCATTCTGAAAGTGACTCAGGATCATCCTTTAACATTGTGGTTTTGGCACTCGCCTCGGATGTGATTCCACATTCATCGCCAGAACCCTGGGTTAGTTAACCACTAAAAATTACATCATTTATCGTATGCAGTTCGAACTCGTAAATCAAACGATTAAAATCCTTAAAACAATAGTCATACGACTTATCTAAATAAAAATTAAATTGTAGAAAATCGTAACGAAATCGACTTACTTGCACAGTTTCAACGAATTTCAACTCGAATCTTAAGTTCGACGTCGCACCTTGAAGCCAGCAATCATAGACATAGAATTCACTTGGATTTACTCTTAATTCACGAGAAAATTTTTCAATAGTGAAATTACTTGCTTTACTAGATACTTCTGAATGATGGCTTAAATTTTCTGCTTGCTTTCCTTCTACTAGGTTTACATCACGCCGATGCTGAGATTTTCTGTAAAAAATGACTTTGTTAACTGAGTAAAATGATCAGGTAGAATCCACAATTCAACGTCAACTTACAAAAACACTAAATATTCCTTGGCTCTTTTATCCCAGTCGATTCCAGCTAATGTTTCTTCTAATTCTTGAATTTCATTTTTCAGTTTATTTAACTTAAACTGCAGAAAAGTTTTCTCCTCCATCTTTATTTCTATAAAGAACTATGAGTAAAACCTTTTAAGGTGATAATCTCGGATTCACATGGCACTTAATATACACATAGATGGAAATTAGAACTTCCACAACAACAAATTTTGCTTACCCGCGCAACTCGTTCGCTATCGAAACGATCGAAACATAACGGCGGTAACGGCCAATTTCATGTGATCATCCGCTGCCACCTTATGAGACTATAATTTTCTTAAATGAAGTAACTGCAAACGCTTTCCTATTACTATTGAATATCTAAATATCCTCTAATCTTTTATTCTCCTGTGTTTATTTTGCACTTCTAGATAATAATGTAAAGATCTATTAAACACAACACGTCTTCAATAATGTTTTTCTCATAATTAGATTTATTATTTCCCTCTACACTGGGAATTTCAAGGAAAGTTTTGTGGTAGATTCTAATTTTTGCATTAAATATTCTGTATGGATCGTAAAATTACAATAATGTTTCCTTCATGCCGCAGAGAAGGAAAACCAGTTTTCTTCTTGCTTATAGCGCAGAAGATTAACTACAAATGCGCTGAAAAAATCCTATTGTCGTGTATTTGATGAGAACCTGAATCTGATTAATCCTTAAGTTGAAGTAAAATGACTTTCAAGTAGTACAAAAAGCTTGTTTTTTTTAAAATGAAATGCGTGATCCGTAATCAGTTTTCAATGATTAATACGATTTGGTATTTCAGCTTGAGATTTTTCTGTTACTGTAATTAAAAATATGTAATGATTTTTCATGGGACGGAGAACTGAAAATAAGGTTTAAAATATATGTAGAGAAAATAATTGCCGATAAAAATTGTACAAAGATGTTATATCATATAAGGTACTCATGAGAAAACTTATTCGGTCTAAAACTGTCTATAATTGTATATTTTGTGCCTCAGCATTAGCTAGCTGTAAGAAAACCGGACAGGATTACGCTTTGCTTATGATCGTCACGAATTATTATGGGATCAGATCCATTCCAGCGATTTACATTTACAGAGATTCACAAAATGATTGATCAAAATGAGCCTTTTAAGGTTTTAAGCATTTAAATCTCCGGAGGAATGATTTTATTTTCAGACTTAGTGAGAATTCATAATGGTGGTATTGCTACTCTACATTCCCAGAGAAATTTGTTCATGCAAATGTATGTACGTTAAAATTTTTCTACTCAAACATAGGCCTGCAAATAGTATACCTGTTATGGATAAGAGTTATTTTGATTGAAAATTTACTTTTCATTGATACTCGGAAATATGTGTTATTGTTAGACCACGGTCGTTACGTCATCAATTTTTCAGGGACGCAAGTGGGTGGTGATCTTCTCGAGCATTATGGCAGAATGCGTTGTCTGCAGTTTCGGCTCGTACGTGAATCGTTCGAAATAATTTGATTTCAGTCTTGTTAGTTCAAGAATATTGCCGAATACTTCAATCAAAGAAGCATTACCTGATTGAAATTATTATCGGTAAATGAATTTATTTCACAAATAAAAATTTTCTCTCCTAATGTTAAGAAACAGAAACGTCTAAATTAGTTTCTTTGAGCAAGATTGACTGCGGGTTTCGATCGCGCAATTCGCCTTTAAACTGACAATTCACAATCTCTAGTTCATTAAGTTTAGAAGTTCATAGTTTGCTCGTACGTTTATTGTTATTCCATTTGTGTACTTTTGGAACGGGTAAGGTAAGTTACGAGTAGAGATCGTCTGACATATATGCCCTTGATTTTTGAGAATTCCCTCGTTACAATTTAATGTTATCTAGACATGAAAAATATCGTTTAATTGTGTGTAAGAGTAGCCTAGGAAGTGTTTACTTAGAATATCAATGTTTATACTTGCTTTGATTTTGCTGGGAAAGGCTGATCATTTTAAAATAGCTAAGAATGCAGAGAAATTTTTAGAAGTCGTGTTACCCACTGGGTTTATATTACCTCCGTCTTCTAAGAAAAGATCGGCTTTTAGTAAGCGTAATTGTGCGCTAACATAGCTTCTGCATTAATTGTACGCAGTCGTCTCTATGTATTGATGTTATATAAGACTTAATAATATATAAAGGCCAAGAAAACTTTTTTCCGACTGACCAATTGGTAGTTATTAAGTGGCAGGGGTGAAAGATTAGATAGTAATCCGAAAGATTTCCGGTATAATAGTCAGGTGTAATTGTTGGTAAGTAATTTATGCAATTTTCAAAATGGTAGACATAGACTTGAAATTGATAACCTTTACCCCTACGATTGCTTTGGGATCGCCCAGGTAAAATTTCAGCTTTTGCGCAGGTCCCATCATATTTTTTTTACCTCCGCGTTAATTTTGGCATGTTCATGCTGTATGTTCTGATTCACCTCATCAATATATTCTAGCCGTGAGTTTACTTAGTCGACATTAACATATAAGAAATTAGTGATCCGTTGAGGATTAGTCGAATGCATTTATTTTACGATTGTTTGGTTGTTGAAATAACATGTAGGGATACGTTGCCTAGTCATATGGTGTTATTAAGTTGTACTTAATCATGCAATACGTTGTATCGACGGTGATAAGTCGGAATTTTAAAATAGAACAGTTCACCATTTATTATTTGCACAGAAATTCGAATATGTTGAGAAATTTGTATCCATTAAAGGATCTTGATGAATTTAGTTTTACTCAAAAATTATTTTTGTTTACCTGATTTAACTTAAGATGTTTGCTTTCAAATAGTCATTTGAGGAATCGGGGGAATTTCAGTTTTACGTCTCTTTTGTGAAAGTAGTGCAATGCGTATACCAAAGATTCTTTGCGTGCCTATTTCAGGCGTTTTTCTCTATGAGAATGTGTGTTTACTCTTTAAGTGTTAATGATTGGAAATTTTTGTTGCACCTTATTCGTAACATTCTTTGATCGAATGAAATTCTTCAGTATCCATGGTTTTTCCTGTTTCAGCATTAAAAAAATATTATTAACTTTTCTTTTTTGAATACCTGTTTACAGTAAAATTTCAGTAATTAATCAAATTAGTTTTTATTTGAAGGAATGTGTGATATGCAGATTAGTTATCCTTGATAAATACTCAAGTACTTGAATAACCAAATTTTCTGTTTCTTCCAGATAATTGTTTTTAAAGTTTCATGGCAATGCCATGATGTGAAGGCTGTCCTATTCAGAAAAAACAAATGGAATTGTTTCCAGAGGGAGAACTATTGGATATAGAAAGTGTTGAGCTTGTTATCTGTGATAACAGTGAAAACGTACGTTGTTTTAATTTTTTCTGCCAAAATGAATACCATTACCATAAGTTACTTCGTGCTATAGGAACTTAAAACTTAAGTTTCTAAATTTGGGCAATATTCTATTTTTTGTAATCATAAACAATATTGTTGAGTGTGACAGTCTTTTTTATTCATGAGTTAGCTATTGAGTAACATAAGTACTTTTACATCTAGTGTCTAGCTGATTTAGTAGGGGAGCATGATGCCAATGATTTGGCTGCTGTAGTCCAGAGGGAGGTGGAAAATGTAATTGTGGGGCAGAATGGTGGGAGTGGAAACCAGCCATGTCAGACAATGGTGGATACTTCGTCAGGACAGAACCCTAACATCCAACTGCCAGTTGTTGTGCCTAGCACTGCTACAGATGTCAAACCTACATCACTTGGAGGCATGGCCAGTAGCAATGTGAATACACCATGCACAGCTCATACTGTGCCCGAAAAGACGCAAGGAATATTACAGAACAATCAATTTCACCTTAGCAATTCTGTAATTGCAGAAGAACTGGATGCAGGCAAGTATTCAGCCTTTTTGTTTATTTCTTGATATCAAGATTCTTAAATCAGGTGTTAAAAACTTTGTATTTTTTTAAACAATATATGAACTGAGTTAGTGTCCACAGTGAAAGAGGATAGATTGGTGAATTCAAGTGATACATTATGCAAATTTATTTATTGGAGTATCTTAGGATGAGGATAATCTTTTTAATATCCTAATAATATGTGGAAATAGCATAGTTAGTGAATTAGAGTTTTTAGTTTCTATGGAACTTGATGAATTGATAAGCAAACTGCAAAGAGATTTCTGTTGTTAATGGATTTTCTTTCTCATTAGCCATCTTGTTTAATTTATTATTGTTTGTATCTTAGTTAGCTGAAGCAGCAGCATAATAAAACTTTTTTGGGAGTCTTACACTATGATTTGTAATTTTTGTGTCTTGGCTCTTGAAAGGGAAGACCATCAAGTAAACTTAGTAAAATGAATTTGTGGAGGTAGCAAATATTTTTCTCAAATTACATAGGAAATTAATGTAACCATCGTACTTCAAATTCAAGGCCAATCTATGCTTTGATTTGCCTAATTTCCTGCTTGTGTACAGTCACCTTCTAATTTTTCTGTTTAGATAAGATTAAAATCTTTTGTTTTGTAAAAGATTAAATCAAAACAGCCGCCGAAAACTGTAGTTGGAATAAGATGCTTGTGTGTGGATGTATCACAGAATGATGCAGAATTGATGCATTTCTCTTGATAAATGTTAAATATTGCTGCAGTGACCTCCGATATTTACTTGTTATTCAATAAAATTGCTTTTATTCTCAAAGCTGAAATCCTATTACTATGTAAGATTATTAGTTTTCCCTTTCCGTACTTTGGACCTCTTTTAGTTTTGGAAACATGGAAGATTGATGATAGATTCTTAAGTCAACCAATTTAGAGCTTCGCTTAACCGGTCATTCTGCTTCTAGTTTATTGAAATCATGCCTATCCTCATCTTGTCATTTTTAAGACCTTTGAGGTTGTTGAGAGTTACAAATTGTTTTCTAGTGCATGATCATATCAACTCAGAGATTGGAGCTAAGAAAAATTCTTCAAAAAATGGCGTTTCAGATACTGATGTTGTACAGCTCAGGCGTTCTAAGAGAAATGCCACGCGTAACTGTATAATGCGAGAGAACAATCAAGCATTCACATTATCCAAAGAGGACCATTGTAAGTCATATTCCACATCACTTCTTGGATTTCCTTTGTCTATATAACTGGTTCTCCAAAGTGAATATTTTCAAAATTGTCTTTTCTCTCTTTCTCTGAAAGCAAGCACCAGTTGGATTAAAGGTAAAAAGAAGGCAGATTTTTACCTATAGACATGTTTTACTTTGGTATTTGAATACATGAAATGTATCCTCTAAAATTGTTGTCAATAAGATCTGATCATAAAGTTTTGGGTATTTTTGCTTTGTGTTTTTCATAAAAAAAATAATTGGCATGGCAAGAATATGTTTGTTAGAACCACAGTTCCTCTCTAGAATTTCCAACATGTGATTCTACTTTTCCTACTGTACTACCGTTTCTTGTTAATAGAATTTCTTAATTAAAATAATTACATTTCTGATATATTTTCCATTGAATTGAATTTTCAGAAAAGTATCCCTGTAAAATTAGTCATTCTTTACCTTATGCATTAAAAACAGCTATAATGCTACTTAAAATAGCATTATTCCTTAAAAAAAAAAACAAAAAATTCTTTCAGATCTCTCTCTCAGATCAAGATTTACTGTTAAGTAGATTTGTGTAAATATTTATCCTTTATTATAATAAATCATGGGTTCAGTTCTAAGCTATGACCGAAATGCAGAAAAGTTCAATGTTGGCGAATATATATAAAATCTTGCCTTTGTTTTTATCTTTTTTGGTTGTGTGTTTCAGTTTCCTTTGCAAGGATTGTGATCCTTCAACTTAGTGATCAGATCTTATTATACTTTACTTATACTTAATTGGATTGATTATGAAATATAGTTTGTATTTATATGGTATTAATTATTTTTGGGTAGATGAAAAAATTCTTGCAGGAAGCTTTATAAGTATTTTCTACTCTTATGAAACTTCTGTTAAGTAGTAATACTCATTAGTTTTCTGAGCTGATATTTCTGGAAAATTTTAATTGTGTGGTCTGCAGGAAATGGGAATATTAGATACTGAAAGTTAATAAAATTGAAAACAGTAGTTACCTATGAGTTCTAAGCGATACATAATGCCAAGATTGAAAGAGATATGCTCTTG
>KZ308285.1:176883-238028 GCA_000376725.2 Ladona fulva | reverse complement strand
TTTCTACTAGTAATGCAATATATAATATATATATTAAAAAATTTCCATAGACAAAATATTAAAAAATATATTAATTTTTTACATGAGATATAAATTGATATATTAACGCTAAAAATGTCAGCAGAATTTGTAAAGCTATTAGCTTCTCTCATTATTCTTGCTATAGGTGAATTAACAACACAGTTACTTTGACTAAAATTAACATTAAATAACTTATACTTCAAATTTATGAGGAGGGACATTGAAAAGATTCTGTTTGCAAAAGAGGGGTGATAATAGAATGATGTTTTCTATAATTGGTCAAAATATTTTTCAAAATATAACAAAATAATGCAAAGTAAGATAGCCAAATATCTGTAAATAACGCATTTACAATGTTTTCACAAGAATTTTTTATATTCTTTTTTTCACTGTGTAGAATAAACTTTCACCAGATACCTATGCAGTTTTTTATATTAGATTTTCTTTTTTTATGCAACTGTTTTGATTTGTTAGAAGACTGCTATCATTTGGAAAAACATTGATTTTGTTAGTTAAGAAGTGCTTTATTAAACCAAGATTGACATTGATGAAGTAAAAGTGGTAAATTGCAAAATAATACCATTTAACTTTCCCAGTGGAATGTTTGTATTATCAGAAGGATGTTGAGAATTTATTCTTTTGAAAATATTCTGTTTCTATACAGCAACTCTCATACCAAGGATATACCATTTAGTAAGGAGCAGTCTATGTTAGAGTGAATGAAATACTTAGATTTTTGTAGTGGTATGTAAGATTCTTTAAATTTTTTATCACCACAACAGGTTAAGGGTGGCTCTGGGAAGTAGCTTTTTAGCCATTAAAACTCTATTGATCCATTTAAAAATATATTTTTGAAAACTCAAGGGCAGTGTTTCCCAGGTTAATTTTCCCACAAATTCATTGCTATTAGAAAGAGAAGTTGCAGAACCCAAAGCATTTATTTTCTTGAAAATGGGATAAGGATGGGAATGAAGGATAAGGTGATAATGCAGAACTCTGATCTATTGTTCCAGTATTTGTAATTTTCCTGCTTGTTTTTTATAATCCCTACACTACAGCCTGTAAGGAGTAATGTTTAATAATTCATTCTTCATCAATCTGTTGTTTTCCTGCATTGATTATTCAGAACTTTTTGTCCCAACTAAAAATGTACCCCAGTCCGTAAAAAAAAAAACAATGCAAAACAACAATCCACATAAATACCTAAATGTAAACTTTAAAGATAGTTTCATGTTTGTATTACAGTTTTATTGTAGAACTATTTGTTATATTATGTGGAATCCTAGCATCCTGTAGAACGTTGCTTGGGAAAGGCTCCCTTTGGGAATGGAAAAGTATATAAATTGTTTATTTATTGTTCAGTTCATGTAACTTTTGTTTCTGAAGATAGGTAGGTTTAGTTGTTATGAGTATACCGCATCTACCTTGTAGTCAAAGTTATCAAGTAGTTACTTTGTCAAGAAACTGGAGAACATTTGATATGTAAGAATAACACACTTTCAATATATATTGATACTTGAAGGCAACCAAAAATTATTCTCTAATTTCTTTGATAAAATGGGAGGGGTCTGAATAATTGCTTGGTTGTTTGAACAGTGTTTGGTAATTGCTGTTTTGCCTTATATAAATCTGTCCTTTGCCTCTGTAGGTTCTTGCTTTTCTTAAAATTTTTCCTTTACCTCTTGATAGCCAACCTCACTCTTACCATCTCACAACTTCTGTCTTCTTATCAGTCTTTTCACTTGCATTTTGCCTTTAAAGTTTTTGTGTTAGAGAATAGTTTGGTGTTTTTGAAGGAAACGTTTGAGAATCAGGAAAAATTTTAGGGAAGACTAATGGACTGTATTCACAGAATAGTAAGAGATCTGTGTTTCATGGAAGCTAGGAAATGGAATTTCTTAAGGATATGTTGAGTTCATTTTTCTTAAAAGTATGCATTTTCTGATTCATACGCAGGAAATTTTATCTTTCAATCTTATATTCTTTCTCAGCCTCATTTGTCCCATCTTGAAATTGATATGTTGATGCCTACGATGATGATTAGTGATGAATGTGAATTTGATTTTGGCATTCAATTTTATGGCCAGATGTTCTATCTGATACCGAACCTTACCTGATGAATTGAACTGACTCCAAAATTGAACCTACAAACAAATTTTGACAGTAGCTTCCAGCAAAGGTGGACATGCTACCAAATAGGTCAAGCAATAGCCCCTGTGATGTGCTGTTTCATGTATCCATATTTTATTTTTTCTTTTCACTAATTGCTTGTTCAAGGTAGAGTAGGAGTAACATAACATCTTTAATCAGGTCATATGTTATAAAGACACCCAGGAAAGAAAAGGACTACTACGAGAATGACAACATATTTACATAATTTTTATAAAGAAAAATTGTATAAGAGTGTTATTATAATACAGTAAGGAAAATTAATAGAATCATTTTTGGTAGGAATTTCTTTAAAAACCTGGTTAGGGAAGTGAACATTTAATTTTTGGGATTTTAGAATTTTATGAAGTATCAAATCTATGTAAAAATGCTATTTGGGAAATCCATCATTGCCGCAAAGCTGCAACTTGATTTTAAAATATTTAAATCTTAATCTTGGCATACTTGGAATATCTTGATATGTTCATAATATCACTACTATGCTTCCTTATAGTCTAAAATAGTCTGAGAACAAAGGTAATGCTGATTATCATTGATTGCATTTCTTGAGCATAGAGGTCAAAAAGAAGTAAATCCTTACTTTTACTATTAATATTAAATAGGTATTTGGATTTTTTTTGCCAATCTGTGAGCCAAAAACTTTTGTTAGAAAATGGCATTTTAGAGATTTACTCATTATTGAATCAAATTGCCAATGAATTTATATGTTCATACTGGGAAATGTTTGTAATTGCAAGGGTGATTCACTCTTTGAGGATTAGCTATTGTTAATAAATGATGAAAAATTTATATTGGCGATAGCAATAGTAATTGAGTCAAATAGTGGCAGTGAGGTTGCCATGAACATATTGTAGTTTATTATTTATGAAGTTTAGAATGTATTCACACATTGTTATGTATATGAATTTTTATCATACTTGTTTTTTGCAGGTTGTGATGATTGTGACTTTTCATATGGAAAAGAATGTTCCAAGCATAAAATTCAGACTATCTCAGATAAGCCAGTACCTTCTAGAGCATGGGCTACTCTTCCAGCTGCATATTTAATGATCACGAAGGTGGCATCTGAGTCTGGTGGAAAGGGTTAGTCAAGCATTAATTATACCTTCTCATTTCAAAGCTTGAAAGATATAATGAAGTGGAATTAATTTTTATCCTCAATTTTGTGTTATATTTTGCCAAATTTCCAGTGTATGTAGCATATTTTCATGAAATTAATTTACTAATTACTAACACTACCACAATGCAAATAAATAAATTAAGAAATTGGAGGAATTGGATATTGGAGTCTGTGTTTAATTAACAACTCTCAAACTAAACACTGAAGAATCTACATGCACTGTTTCCTTTATTTTCCCAGTCGCTTATTATTTATTTTTCCCAACCATTTACTTTTGTAGCAAAAGAAATGAAATTATAAAGCAAACAATTCCAGCTGTACAAAGAATTAGCTTAGTTAAGACATGCATTAAAACTCAGTATTTTTAGAATCTTTATGTATTTTTTATCAATGTTAGTTTCTTCGAATTTTTATAAATATTCTAATTAGTGCAATATATAAATTTTATTTCAGACTATGGTGTTTTTGCTCGCAAAACAATACCCAAAAGAACTCAGTTTGGTCCTGTCGAAGGAGTTGCCACTCCCAAAGAAGCTGCTGCAAATATCCATCATAAGATAGAGTTGTTGTTGGAAAATGAGCAAGGAGAATTTCTGAAGTTGGATGTGTCAGAAGAAAGTATGTCATCACTTAAACTTACATGATTCTTTTTAAATGCTGGGATATGTAAGGTTGAAAATAAATTATTATCTTCTGGTGCATTTATTTTCATGATAATAAATGGTCAACATATACCCAGTTTAACTAAAANTATCCATCATAAGATAGAGTTGTTGTTGGAAAATGAGCAAGGAGAATTTCTGAAGTTGGATGTGTCAGAAGAAAGTATGTCATCACTTAAACTTACATGATTCTTTTTAAATGATAGATTTATAAAATTGTTTTCATTACTTAGAAATCACTTACTCTGTTAGTGTGCTGGGATATGTAAGGTTGAAAATAAATTATTATCTTCTGGTGCATTTATTTTCATGATAATAAATGGTCAACATATACCCAGTTTAACTAAAAAGTTATCTAAGATTATGAATACTACTTTATGATCATGTTAATTTTTCCAACGTTAGATTAAAAAAGTAAATAAGACACAGGAACAACATACTGTAGCATCTACAAGAGTTCAGTTGGTGGTAATTGAAATGGTTAAGACCAGAAGTGTAAGTTATGGGATATTTTGACGTTTTCTTTCAAAGTAATAAACCAAATAGTTCATAAGTTTATTCTCTCTGATGTTATATTGGTTTCTTCAATTAGCCATTTTAAGGAACGGGTTTAATTAAGGAGGGGGTTAGGGGGAGTAAGCTGCGAAGTAAGAATTCTATTATTGTCAGATTGAAAAGAGATGCTATGCTGCTCACACTAGGTGCCAAGTTTATAAATTTTAAAAACTATCTTGTTTATCATAAATGTTAATAGGTATGAAAAATTGAATCAAATGTTTAATTCAGGAAAATTCACTGCAATATTTGTTTGTATTTAGTTTTGGTAACTGTGTAGAAATTGGGTGCATATCATTTGTAGCCTGATTAAATTTGTAAAAAAAGAAAAACCTTTAGTGTATAATTCTGAAATCAAAACCTCAGTAGTATTCTTTTAACTTTGTGTTATTCAATAATTAGAAATTGATAAGTATTTCTTTCAGTGAGATATCACCATATCTAGGTGAAACCGTTGGCTTTATCAATAAAAATTATTGATAGCATCTTTGAATGTTTAGCATATTGTTTAAGCATATTATTTAAGTGTTTCTATTGATACTCTTTGTCACCTTTAGATACTTCCAATTGGATGAGATTTGTTCGCCCAGCAAAGTCCTTCAAAGAAATCAATCTTATTCTAAGTCAGCAGGGACATTCTCTATACTTTACCACAACTAGATTGATTCACCCTAGGGAGGAGTTGCTTGTATGGTACAGTTTGCCTTATGCCCAAAGAAGAGGTCTACCTATGTTATCACCTGATCCAGAGGAAAAGAAACGCAAGTATTTTCTTCATGCTTTTACCATTAATCATTCATTTTTAAGAGATATTCCTTTTTTATAATCAGTCGGTGACCATTTGAATATAAAAACGGCTTCTGTGATAACTGGGTATCTACACTACAAATGCCAATGTTTTGGATGCCAATGCGGCAAATTCAATTTTAATTTTTTACTGCTTGAAACATTGACATCCTTTCACACCTTAATAGTGCAGTTATATTTGGTTTCGGTGAAAAACGACTAGCCTCAAATGCTGGATACAAATGATTGTCAGTGTCATTTGTGCATTTATTTGTAAGTGCTCATTGGCTGTAGTCCAGTATTTTCCACTAAATCATTTGCTTCATCCCACTCCCTATTTTTTAAATTTCCATCCTAGCTCTCCTTTTCCTAGTCTACCATGCTTATGCATTTTTAACCCATATGTCACTCCTTCATGACTTCTACCTCAACTTCTCCCTTTGTTGTTACCTTCTGCTTTTTAATGAATATGCAATCTAATTAATGTTAGGATGGATAAATTGCCTATTTCTAAAGAAATTTTTTGTTGAAACTTGTTGAAAGATGCATTAAAGTTGTCCCATAAACCCACTGGAGTAGTAAACTACATGTTGAGAATCACCGAACTGAATAAAAATGCTTTTGTTTATATCATATGATAATATCTTATATTATTCTTCCGCTGTTATGTTGTTTGATCTTAAATTGCTTGGGTTTTTTTGACTTTAAATACCATCATCAATGGAAGTTTCTTGTCCAATGTGAAAATGAAATGCATGTAAGTAAATATAAGCAGAGACCATTCTGATATTTTCCTCTCAATATTTGTCTAGTCGTTGAAGATGCAGAGGTTAATTGGCCATGTTTTGAATGCAATGATCGTTTTCTTTCATCTGAGGAGCTTCAGAGGCATCTCAATGAGCATGAACAGGTTAGTAGACATTTGTAAAAGGATGAATATGTAATTATAACAATGCCCTTTCTTTTCCTTGTATGAGAACTATGTAAATAAGATGATAAATGGCGAAATTCGTATTAGTTTACATAATAATGTTTCAGTCTTGCATTATTTGTTCTGTTTTGTAAGTCACTACATAACTTAGTTTGTTTTATGTATTGATTAGTATCAAGGGTTATAAGGACTAAGTCATTGGTCATCCATATTTATTGACAGGGAAAAATCTATTCACAAATCAAGAATGTTCATGAAAATTTTTTCAAATAGTCACAGTATCATTAACTCACGTATTTCATAATTAAAAATTGGGTTTTAAGACTCAGATTATTTTGATAATTTCAATAGTCAGTCCTGTAATGATCAAATAAATTCCTTGTTGGCCGCAAACTGGTATGAAAGACCAGCGTATAACAGGAAATGCTAGTGTTCTATATGGTAATTGAAAGAGCAATTGAAGGTTTATAATTCATAGTCATATTCTGATATCAGTATAGGAATCTTTTATTTTTATAATAAAACAAAAAATACAAGATTAAGTAATTAAGAATTGTAGCCATTTTAATGAAAATTTGTAAATTTAAATTTAAAATTGTTTAAAATAGCTATTTCTCTATATAACTCACCAGCTGTGTTTGAATACATCTTGATGTAATTTCATGCATTAGATGCTAATAAAAGTAAGATTTTTACACATGTCTACACAGTTTCTCTTTCTAATAATCTGATCACATCTATTTTATATTTCATTTTCAGGGTGAAGAAATCAAATCTTCAAAATCCAGGTCAAAAGGATCTAATGTAAATCTGAGAAGGAAAAATATTGTAAGTGTTTTAATTTAGAGATGTATGGCATTTTTGATGGGAAAATTTTATTATTGAGTAAAAATCCTTTTCTGTCTGTTTTAAACATGATATTTCATAAATAAAATTCTTGTAGTTTTTATAAATCATAATTAGTTCTACTCTACACAGGATTTTTGTATGCAAATTTATAAACCATCCATTTCACATATTTCAGTGCAAAAATTCTTTCGAATTGCGATTACTGTCCATCAGTCCATGACAAGTGCCAACTTAGGTTTCTTGTATATGAATTATACATAATTTTTCTTGCTGAAACATGTAAACAGCTCCATTTATAAGAAACTGAAATTATCAAATGAGTTTGGATGAGATGATTTAATTTCGGGTCATTTAGCTTATTTATGACAATATTAATTAAGAAGGTATGATCTTGTATGATGTGATGATTTCCAAGAATATGCAGTATTCTGCACATATTCTGTGTATTCCCAGAAATCATCACATCATGGAACCTTCTTGCAGTGAAATACTTCATTCCAGAGAGGTCTTGTAGTAGAAAGAATTCCTAACAACTTTCCAGAAATTATTAGATTGTGAATAAAGAAAAAATAATAATAAGTGGCTATTAATAGTAAATTTATAATCAAATTATTATATATCAGTGGTGAATGTTCATATTGTTGAAGCAAAGTAAGGAATATCTTCATTGCATTGCATTCAAAATGCTTTAAAAAATTTAAGTATGCATTTGGCTCATTCAAATTAGTTAATGAAGTTCTACTTTTGAGAAAAGTCATTATATACAAGAACAATTATTTCCTTACTGATGAATGGTTTTGTATTTTCAAAGCTAATTATAACACAAAATGGAAGTTTTCTCAAGTTGCTTGTCGCAAAAAAATTGTCCACTCTGTTTTGCACATTCCATTTCCTTTCTTGTAGAGTTAAGATGGCCAAATATAAAAGACAATTAAGTTTGAAATACTTATATTATTGTTTATCTTGTTGCAATAAGAGATGTCTTTATTATTGTCTAATGTTGAAGGTTGAGGGAGAACCATATGTGACTTCAAACTTAGTGATCCTCCTGTGACCTTCTAAGTAACCATCTATCACCAGCTGTATAGATTATTTTATATTTGTATCTTTCCTTATTTTTTATGGGAATTAACTGTGTCTTTTTGATAACATATTACTGCCAAAATATCTGGGAATAAACCAAGTTCTCCTAATCACAAAAATTAGTTACTTTGTAAAACAGGGGATAGCTAATTATGGAAAGCGCCACAGAAAGCAATGCGTAAGTGGTGAAAAGGACTAACAAATTCAATGGAACTTGAGTAATAAACTGAGAATGAGACAATTGTTCAGAAAAGTTTGATGATTTGATTTTTCCCAGCAGCAATATCTAATAGATAAATAAATAGTTCAGGTTGGTACCCATCGTTGGGGGACCAATGTTAGCACCAACCACTTGAGGTTGAAAAAATAATCCTACTAGAGCATAACCCTGTAGCAGTATACTTTGGATTGGTTGGAATGAATATAGAAAGAAAATGTGAGAAAGTTAAAAGAAAGAGGGAAGGACTTGGGGATTATTCTGTAATACTTTAGCATGCGAGAGAGGATCTCAGTTTGGCTTATGTGAGCGCTTTGAAAATCCTCTTTGGTGTTTACTTTCTTTTAGAACTTTCTATGAGGTGTGCTGAAATTAAAGAAAGATGTATTTATCTTTCTTTTCATTCAATTCTTCGTCAAAAGTGGTTCATAACTGAGCATTTGTGCAGAAATTGTTTGGTTACTTAAGAAAAAAACCATGCAAATTATTGTTGGATAAAATGTTTTATCAAAATCCCTTACCTATGATAAAGGAAGGTGTTCTTGAGAAAACAGGAACTGCAAAATGCTTTCTTCATTTCACTGTTTCAAATGATTTTTAATCATCATCTATCTCTCTAAATAACTATTACAGTTATTTTATTGTGAATGTAATGGAGTCACTAATATTATTTATCAGATTTAGTGTGGTGCCCTCAACTCCAATCTTACATCTTTCTTCTAGAAGCGGATCACTACAGCAGAATATCGCTGCCAAACTTGCAACCGTATATTTCCTAGGAACTACAGTCTTAAGAGGCACCTTGTTCTTCACACTGGAGAGAAAAAGTACTCCTGCAACATTTGCGGCTTGCAATTTTCTCATCCATATAACAAAGACAGGTTTGTAGTTTTAAAATTCTATTGAATCACCTACCTCGATCTTTTGTTCTTTCAAATGAGAATAATTTGTATTATCATACCTCTCAGGCATTTCAGGAAGCATCACAAAAAGGTAGAAGATCCACCACCAAAGAAAAATTCTGATGGTTCAAAAAGCAATTCGAAAGGGTGAGTTTGTTTTCAAGATTATATCGAGTCATCCTTATCTGATGTAGATATATCTTATATTGTGGTTTCATTATGTGATATTTCATCCATTATTATCTTTAAATTCTTGAATATTCAATGTATTTGTAATTCAGACGGCTACTTTCAAAGTAAATTGTCCTGAAATTTAAGCTTGTTTTTTTGTGTTATGTAATTAACCAAAGGTTTATGCTGCATAAATTCAGAGCTCTTGTTGGAATGTTTTTGAATGTTTGAGTAATTTTTAGAAAATGATACTGAAATGCGTTTGATGCACATATTTCTCATTCACCTTGATGTAATCATTACATCAACATCAATCACATCTCTCAAGAATTTCCACAATGCTACTTAACTAAACCTAATTTAACTTAGCTCTTGCAGTTTTATATCAACTGGTCAGCCTCATATTTCATGATGCTTCAGGTAGGTTAACTCCCCCACCCCAAAGCTGTAGGATGTCTATTCATTTACAATTTTGGGTATTAAAAGTGAAAATGTGAAACATTTTGGAGAAATTCTTTTGCAGCTTTGATTGACATTATGCTTTCTTTATTCAGGGCTGCTAGTGAGTGGTTGTGTGTGCACTGCAGTCTATCATTTGACTCACCTTCACTACTTAGTTTACACACCTTAGCTCATGCAGCAGAAAATCTTGAAGGACAATTTGAAGGTGATCTTAACAAAGCTTTAGATGAAGCTTCCAAGATGGTTGATACACTGTCCTATAGTTCTCCAAATGGTCGCCCCAGAAAAACTGGTCCAGATTTGGAAAATTGCTCCCTGTTTTGCCCTCAGTGTGGACAGGTATGTTAGTCTGTGTAACATAAAATTGCCATGATTTATGTTTAAGCAACTATACTCTGTCCAACGTTATGAAGAGACAATGGAAATCTTATGGCCCTGTGCATTTCTTATGGGAGAACGGCGCGCACTGTTGCAACTTTTGCATAGAAAAAAAAAGTTGGCAAAAATTTATTTTAAATACTTTTATCATACAGCAAAAGTCGCACAGCATGGTGCAATTTAATCAAGGTTAAATACTATCATTATCAAATGAAAAATAAGAAAGTGATACTTTCAAGAAAATTGGGAATTAGTTGCGGTCTTCTTTAAACCAATATATTTAGGTCTAGCTTTCAAGAAACAAGGTCTTTCTTGATATCACAATCTGCCTAATTTTATTCACTTTCCATGCTATTAGTTTTCCTGTTAAAAATTTTGTAGACAAATGCTATGGGGAAATCCTTGGAAATGCTGAGAGCTTTCGGGAAAATGCATCAAGAAATGTAGTTGCCAGCTACTTTTCGTTTTATATACGTAGGAAAACACTTGAAGTACGAAAGTACTTGATAAAACACTGAATTTATTTTCTGTAAAAATCAAAATCTTCTAAATTCATTGATAATGATAAAAAACGAATTTATATTTTGGGGGTAATGCAGACCTCGGCAAGCGCGCGCCAATGACTAAGGCAGTTATGAAGCGATTCACTTATTTCTCCGATTGCTTATGATGTTCTCATTAATTTGATCACCAACAAGAAATTTCATGATTGTACATCTGTAAAAGTTCTGTAGAAATTTAGTTAATAGTTATAACATTTTAATGTTACCTTTATATATTCTTTTATGGTCATATAATGTATTGAAGTGCATTTGTATTTGGCTTATCCTCCCATGTATTTATATGAGAGACAATTACAACAATATATGTGATTATCTAAGTGAAAATTTTTCAAATCCACCAAATTTTACTAAAAATCATTTCATTTTATTTAACTATTTTTATTTTTGAGAATAAAAACATTTTTTGTTAAGAAAAGGATTCTCTTGGGATTATTATTTTTCTGATTGATTATGTCATTAAGTTTGTTAATAAATACAAGTTAAAGGTAAAAATAATAATTATAGTTCGTAATAGTGATAGTTTAATGTAAAACAATTCATCATCTTGCTTTAAAATCTATGGGTTACCTTTTTTTGCAGGAATTTCATTCAAAGAAGGAATTGGTTCTTCATGCATCTGCCCATGGGACAATTCGGCGCAGTAGAAGTTCTCTGAACCCTGCTAAGCCTCATAAATGTGAGCTTTGTTACAAAGCCTTTGCTTCTGAAGACAGATTACAGGTAACTTCTAAGCCAAGTACTTATTAAAATGATTGTGTATAAATAATCTATGAAGGATTATGATTAGAAGAGGTTGTGGTCACTTCATCAATATATCATGTGTTTTGTGCCTTCTTAGCTATATGAAAGTTTCTTTTTTGTAGAAACACATGCTAGTTCATGGAACAGAGGAGTCAAAACCTTTACAATGTGAGGTTTGCTCTAAGCGTTTTCTAAACAACTCTGCCCTTGCTTGTCACATCAAAGTGCATACCGGTGAGTTTAGACAACATTTTTATGAACTTGACACTTATCAATTCCATGGATACTTGACAGAAATTTTACATTATATGTAGCTATTAAATTTAATTTACAGTTAACACAACAATCTTGTTGTCGTCAATTTGGTTACATATATACAATCTTTCTGAGCTATAAATTGTTTATTATATGATGTGTTCAAATTCAAAAAGATATTATACTGAAAAATTTTGAAATTCAGTTTTGGTCTTTAATACTTATATTCTCATGTTTCAGAGGAGAAGACTTTTGAATGTCCAATTTGTAGAGAAATTTTCTATCAAGTATTAGCTCTTAAAGAACATGTGCATGTTCATTGTCATGAAGGAGTTTTTACTTGCCCTCATTGTGGCAAGGTGAGTATCAATTACCATCTATTTAAGATTGATAAGATATTCATTTTGCTATTTTGGCTTTCATTATAGAACTAAGGAATGATAAAATGATATTTTCATCATTGTTTAGAAAAAAATTAATATCTGAAGTTGACCTTGGCTGTAAGAGGCTTTGGACTCATCCTTTTTATGACATAAGAAATTAGTTGTTAATTTTATGGTAATTTAAAGTTTATATCTGGAAAATAGTTACTATTCAAAGATGACTTTGCACCATTAACAAGCATTTTTCCTTGAAGTAATATTAATTTGTCAATCAACAAACTTATTATCCTAATAAGATGAAATTTGTATTCAAATATCAGTAAATGTTAGGAATCTTTAATATTTTTTTCTTTATACTCTAGAAAACTTTACTTAATTATTGCCTTTTCATTACCTATGCCAGTAAATATGCTTTATACTAAGCTAGCCTTAACCCTTAAATTGCAAAGTATTTTTGAAAACTTTGTCTATTGAATAGAACTGTTTTTAATAAGAAGTTTTAAAGTTAAAGTTGATCTATTTCTTGTCTTTAGAGGCAAGATTTAATAGCTTTAATGGCTTCTATAATTTAATTGTTATATGAAAATGGACTGTGTTTAAATATGAAGATAGATGGTCAGCTTCATATACATATAATGAGGGCAGTTAAAAGGTTAAAAAAGAAATTAATGCCTCTCAATGTGAATTGATTGAAAAATCTGATCTGTAAATGTCTTTATTAATGCATGTTTTTACAAGTAGATTTTATAAAATATGTTTACTCTAATAATTAATTAATTAATCAAATTTTATCTTGAATTAGAATGATCCTGATTCAAATTGGCTGATAGCTATGGTATATTTTATTACTATTTGCTGTACTACTAAATCCTTGAATTTGACTTGATCATTCCATAAGTATGTATTTATTTCATGGATTCGTGCTTATAAAATTTAGTATTTAAAATTGTATTCATTTTAAAGCTGGGTTTTTGTGTTGTCTAAGGTATTTGTTATAATTGTAGTTTTGCTTAATCTTTTGGTTGGATCTTCCATGGTCCTTGCAGATGTGGTGCACCTAGATATTCATCTTTGGTGCAAACTTGTGTATTTATCCCACTTCCAGAGTAATTGTATCTCGACTTAATATTTAAGATTAAATTACTTGAGGTATACATGCATTTCTTTTTATCTACTCAAATATGTAAGCACATCCCATTCAAATATTTTTAATGAAAGGTGTAGAAACTCCCCCCCCCTTGTGATTATGCCCACACCTTGCAGCTGTTGTCAATTATAAAATTAATTTTTATTACCAAAATATTAAGTTTACAATTTTGGAATGTTAAAATAATAATTTATCACTGGGTAAACTCAGCATCAGTTTTCTTAATGATATCAGATAAACTGAGTGTTCTTACAAGGAATCTTCCAATATCTTTTTCATTAGAGATGAACTCATTGCCTCTTCGGATGTTCTTTCAGAGAGGAAAGGGTTGAAGAAGAATTGATGATGCTTTATAGGAATGTCAAAGTCTGAAATTATGAATTCATTGATATGAACTCAGAAGTCATTTCATTAGGAAATACTATCAATGAGCCAAGCCTGAAACATTATGAAGTCATTAAAGTAAATTATTTTCCACTATAGATTACTGAAAGTAATATCTTACTGTATATACATGTTATGGATTGTGTTCTCATGTAATTTCTTTTCATTGGTCAGCCACACCTGATAGAATTGACTCACTTTCCATGCTATTAGTTTTCCTGTTAAAAATTTTGTAGACAAATGCTATGGGGAAATCCTTGGAAATGCTGAGAGCTTTCGGGAAAATGCATCAAGAAATGTAGTTGCCAGCTACTTTTCGTTTTATATACGTAGGAAAACACTTGAAGTACGAAAGTACTTGATAAAACACTGAATTTATTTTCTGTAAAAATCAAAATCTTCTAAATTCATTGATAATGATAAAAAACGAATTTATATTTTGGGGGTAATGCAGACCTCGGCAAGCGCGCGCCAATGACTAAGGCAGTTATGAAGCGATTCACTTATTTCTCCGATTGCTTATGATGTTCTCATTAATTTGATCACCAACAAGAAATTTCATGATTGTACATCTGTAAAAGTTCTGTAGAAATTTAGTTAATAGTTATAACATTTTAATGTTACCTTTATATATTCTTTTATGGTCATATAATGTATTGAAGTGCATTTGTATTTGGCTTATCCTCCCATGTATTTATATGAGAGACAATTACAACAATATATGTGATTATCTAAGTGAAAATTTTTCAAATCCACCAAATTTTACTAAAAATCATTTCATTTTATTTAACTATTTTTATTTTTGAGAATAAAAACATTTTTTGTTAAGAAAAGGATTCTCTTGGGATTATTATTTTTCTGATTGATTATGTCATTAAGTTTGTTAATAAATACAAGTTAAAGGTAAAAATAATAATTATAGTTCGTAATAGTGATAGTTTAATGTAAAACAATTCATCATCTTGCTTTAAAATCTATGGGTTACCTTTTTTTGCAGGAATTTCATTCAAAGAAGGAATTGGTTCTTCATGCATCTGCCCATGGGACAATTCGGCGCAGTAGAAGTTCTCTGAACCCTGCTAAGCCTCATAAATGTGAGCTTTGTTACAAAGCCTTTGCTTCTGAAGACAGATTACAGGTAACTTCTAAGCCAAGTACTTATTAAAATGATTGTGTATAAATAATCTATGAAGGATTATGATTAGAAGAGGTTGTGGTCACTTCATCAATATATCATGTGTTTTGTGCCTTCTTAGCTATATGAAAGTTTCTTTTTTGTAGAAACACATGCTAGTTCATGGAACAGAGGAGTCAAAACCTTTACAATGTGAGGTTTGCTCTAAGCGTTTTCTAAACAACTCTGCCCTTGCTTGTCACATCAAAGTGCATACCGGTGAGTTTAGACAACATTTTTATGAACTTGACACTTATCAATTCCATGGATACTTGACAGAAATTTTACATTATATGTAGCTATTAAATTTAATTTACAGTTAACACAACAATCTTGTTGTCGTCAATTTGGTTACATATATACAATCTTTCTGAGCTATAAATTGTTTATTATATGATGTGTTCAAATTCAAAAAGATATTATACTGAAAAATTTTGAAATTCAGTTTTGGTCTTTAATACTTATATTCTCATGTTTCAGAGGAGAAGACTTTTGAATGTCCAATTTGTAGAGAAATTTTCTATCAAGTATTAGCTCTTAAAGAACATGTGCATGTTCATTGTCATGAAGGAGTTTTTACTTGCCCTCATTGTGGCAAGGTGAGTATCAATTACCATCTATTTAAGATTGATAAGATATTCATTTTGCTATTTTGGCTTTCATTATAGAACTAAGGAATGATAAAATGATATTTTCATCATTGTTTAGAAAAAAATTAATATCTGAAGTTGACCTTGGCTGTAAGAGGCTTTGGACTCATCCTTTTTATGACATAAGAAATTAGTTGTTAATNTTGTAAAAATATAGGGTTCTTAATGTAAAGATTTAAGATTCTTGCTGTCAGTATATCTGTAAGGTCAGGTTTTTTCACAGCGAAGTTTAATCTCTGATATCTTAAAGCATAACAATTCATCTTTGAAATACATTTATCAGGGTGTAGATGTAAGTTTGTGTTCATCCTCTTCGAATATATGTATATAGTTTGAATATTTATGACCAGTAATTTTTATAGTACTTGGGGGTCAAATTGTGTAAAAGCTGTGTTTATGAGGATGGGATTGGAAAGTTTGTATTGAGTTAATTCCATTTTGTACATCATAATAAGTTTCATAAGTGGAGTTGGCCTACCAAAATAGTTAAAGCAATGGATACATTTTAATCGCATTACTAACATTTTGTGTGCCTAAACTAGCTACATAAGCATCAATGTTACTATATCACAGTATGGTTATTCATCATAATTCATGTATACTAGTGTGCATATTAATACAATTTAAATGACTTTGACTGCTTCAAGTGACATTGAGTGGAACATCACATTAAAAAATTTCAAAAAGAAATAAGGATATAATGACTATTGGTTATTTACTTAACCATGAATTTGTTTTTGGGTCACACCATCATCAGGTACAGAAACTTCTTCTTTCTTTTTGAAATTTTTAGATGAATTTTTAGTTTTAGTATTATTGTTAAACTAAGGTCATTTCATACGTGTAGAATCCCATGGGGAATCGAATCTGAGACCACTTCCATCAAAGGCAAACACACATCCCACTTGGCTATCCAGGAGCCTTAGTTGAATTTATTATAAAGTTATGAGCAAAGGAGAGTTAGGGTACATTTTATGCACTTAGTGGGTGTTGAACTACCAAAATAAAAAAATGTTGATTGTAAATTAAATTCAAGTTTCCTCTGTTTAGAAAACTATGGTTGAACTCAGTGTTGGGATTAAAAAATTTTAGGTACAGGTCCAAAGGAGTATGCAACCACGCACTGCAGAGTTAAGTAGATTTTCCCTAATTTTTCTAATTTGAAAAATTGTTTACAGAACCTTAAGTTGAAGTCGGAATGAAATAGTTTATGATCGAACTTTGTAACTATATTCTCATTGTAAGAATGGATAGATTTACCTATAAGTTTGTAGTTCTACTATTATCATATAAGATTTCAGAACAAGTTTTGTTATTTCAGGAAATTCTAATATCCCGTTCAAACTGGCTTAATCCCACCACTGGTTCAATGAACCAACTAAATATTGGGGATTGAAATGAGCTAATAGTTAAGCCTTACAATTATTTTCTTGGTTTTGCAGATTATTATAGAGATTGGAAAGAAGTGTATATACAACAGAGCTTAGTTATGTTATGGGTTACCTTCTCTATCCAAATTATTTTCAGCCACAATTAAAATAGCATCTTTATTGACATAATTTGGCCTCAGTGATAAACTTTATGACATAATTTGGCCTCAGTGATAAAATATTTAACAGCTTGATTTGAAAGTACTGGGAAATGGAAACCTAAAGATTAGTTGCAAATTATTTTATATCCCAAATACTGAAATCACCATTCAGTTTCATGTTAAAGTTATGGAGAACCCTGTTGGAGATACAAGAGATAATATGGTCACAGTATTTATGTACAGTAATGACACACATTTTGTTGAGCTGAAAAGAAGTAAGAGTAGAAAAAAATCAGTTATATTTTTTGTCTAACTTCATTCTCATTAATAACAAACATTCAGAGAGGCTTCTCTTGGCATTTAAAAGTTTTTGGTGTAAACTGAACATATGCTTGTTGTTTCTATAGGTGTTTGAGGAATACAATCTGGTCCGCAAGCATGTGCGGACATTTCATAGTGACAGACGATTCCCGTGTAATCTGTGTGAGAAGGTTTTCCCACGTCCAGACAAATTAAAGCTTCACATGCTAAGGTAGAGTCATGGAATCATTACTGTGGGAAGCAAAGCCAACACTTTTGCCTGTGCCTCTTCTAGTTCGTGTTTGTCCATTCCATTTAATTTGTTTCTCTGTTATTATTTATAACTTTTAATTTTTCAGCTTGGCATGGTGCCTGTTTACAAATACTGGGATTTATATTATGTATAATTTTTCTCTGTCCACTGTATTGCTATCTATGTGTTTTTTGTTCTTCTTTTGTTTTACTTGCTAGGTATTTGATGAGTACAGTCTCATCCGTAAACACATTCGAGCATTCCACAGTGAGAGGAAACACAAATGCTCGTTCTGTGGAAAGTTATTTCCAACTATGGACAAACTAAAAACACACATGTTGAGGTAATGCACTGATAATGACTGCTATTTTTAAAACTCAAAATGTTTGTTTTGATTTTCAATATACTTTGCATTATGACAAGTAGTTTTCTCTTTTGGTCAATGTGCTTATGTAAGCCATTATCTATTTTTTGAAACGTTTATCTCATATCAGTTTTCATCATTGAAATGTGAATATACGTTTTTCACTTTATCTTTTAATGTCAACATTTTGCACTTTCTATTCTCAACTTAAGTTTTTGACTCTTTAATCTTCATTGATTATTTCTTCTTGTAGACATTCAGACCATAGAGAGTTTTTATGTGCTAATTGTGGAAAGCAATTTAAAAGGAAAGATAAGCTGAAAGAGCATATGAAGCGAATGCATTCTCCAGAAAGAGAAGCAAAACTTTCAGCTAAACCAGCACGCCCACCTAATAAGAAGAAATTCATCCCAAAGGTAAATTTCATATTTTCTTATCACTAGAAAATAAGTTTTCTTAAAGGTATTGCTTTGCTCTCTTATAAGAATGTTCAAATAACATAATCTCTTTTAGTAATGGTGTAATTAGTAGCTGTACCATTCAAAACTATTTTGCTATTATCTACTGCATGAGTCATTGTTTTTGTATATTTTGTGACCTATCTAACTTTTTGTGTGACCTACCAAAAAAATACGATCATCGCTGATTCACTTAGTTAAATTATTCTAAGTTGTAGAAACTGGGAAATAATTCCTTCATAATTTATGATTATTTATCAACTTTCATTTCATTAATCAAAGGTAAATGATATTTTATGAAAACATATTTTGTTTGAATCCACTGCATCAATACTATTAATGATGATTAATTGATGTTTTGAATTTAAAAGTGAATGAAATGGAATTATATGTAGTTATTAAGTGTAGAAAATGCTTCTTGAGTCACTTCAATTCCATGAGGTAGTAATATGTTACGTATAAATTCTGATGAGTTAACCTGTATTTTTATTTAGTGCTTTGTGGTTTAGATATATTTCTGTAGTACTCTTATAATGTCCAGAGATGGAAAAAGCTATTTTGTGATTATCAAATTACAAGTTAAATACAGTCAATCCTGTTAAAACTCCCCTATGTTAAATATTATCCCATGTATCCACCAGGTTCAAGGATCTGGGTTTTCTCCAAGCGATTTAAATCACTATTATTGCTAGTCTCTTCTTCAGCTGCCAGTTTGACCTGTGTCTTTAATGGCTAACTGTATGGGAAATAAAGGAGATTGCTCCAGTCCACTGTTAGGACTGATTCCAGCTCTAAGATAGAGTCAGGGTCTTTTACATCAGTCATCCTCAGAGAGAAAGTCAAATTAGTAGTTGCAAGGCAGTGTATTATTTTCTAGCTAACTGTAGTTGTAAACTTATTGAACCTATTAAACCTGTAGATATTATTTCATAATTGCTAACTAAAAAGGTCCATTTTCATTATAAGGTGTAAACTATTCACTTTGTATTCAAAATGTCAAGGAAAGAATTTGTTTGAATATATCAATGAATTTGCTCTTGAATTGAAATTATTTGTTCCATTAAATAGTTAGTGATGTTACTTTGTATGTATTTTGTTGGTTTAGGTGTCTCCTACAGACTACCAGCGTTTTATTTACAAATGTCATTCTTGCCTTGTTGGATTTAAAAGACGAGGAATGTTGGTTAATCATCTTGCTAAAAGACATCCAGATGTAAGTCCAGATACTGTACCAGAGCTTAATTTGCCAATTCTGAAAACAACAAGGGATTATTATTGTCAGTATTGTGAAAAGGTGAGAAAATAATTGTCATTAATTGTCATGCAAAGGGTTGTCATGCATAATGTCACTTTTGTTTACTTTGTAAAATATTTTTTATTGCTCATTCATCAATTTTTGTTCACTCACCCTTAAAATTACTGGTAATATATTTGTAATAATGCTGCTGTTACTCTAATATTTCCGATTTCATCCCAATATGGCTTTATTATTGAAATATTTATGTTTTTAGGTTTATAAGAGCAGCTCGAAAAGGAAGGCTCACATTCTTAAGAATCATCCTGGAGCTGAGTTGCCTATGAGTAACAGAAAGAAGGTGAGACCATCAATATTGTTTTTAATATCCAAGATACGTCTCATGCATTAAAATAGCAGTGCCTGACAGACAGCTGACATTATTTTAACTGTAGAATATTATTTGGCTTATATTTGCATGTATAAAATGTGGTTATTTTTTATTAAAGATTAAAAATTTTTGCAAAACAAAGAAGTTACATCTTAAATGCTATGATTATATTTTAATCAAGATTTTTATTATATTAAAAATAGGGGGGAGCCAATGAAACCCTTGGATTTCCCAACCCCACTTACTCTCAAACTGTTGGAAGCATCACAACTCATGCTCATAATTGCACATGGTGCCATAAACAATACGCATCAAAGCCCAAGTTATTGCAACATCAAAGAAAGAAGCATCTTGACCTACTTCCCCAATCCCAGCAGGTTTGTTATTACAGCATATAATCTTTACTTTTGTAATGTAATCTATGCTACAAATATTTATTGTTAGCTCTTCAAGTTACTTTTATTTCTTTCCCAATCAAGGTATTAATCTTTGCTGTAAAAAACTAAATTAGTTAAGCAAAGGAACATCTTGTTATGTCTATCCATCAAAGAATTTTTTATATCATGTTTAGGATAAGCTTGGAAAACTGCATTTGTAATACCATTTAAGAATAAATTCAGTGCAGTTATGCGTAAATTTCCACCCAATAAATTTTGTTATCTGAAGACTATTTTAATTCTTCTATTATTTGCTTGGAAATTATCTGTAATTTTGAGTCATCTCCTGATAAAATATAACTTTTTTATGTCAATTAACAAAATGAATTTTTATGCTTTCACAAAGTTTTTATATTTATGATTAGAATTGTTAGTCATTAAAGATACTATATTGGGTACATTCTAATATAAGTAATAAGAAATCCCTTATAATTTGCGGAGTGGATGTCAAGAAAAGGTGTCATGATGGACATGTAAAACATTTGGACATCATCTCAACAGAGGATGAGCTGTGGTCAGAGATAAGGAATGATATTTTGAAGTAGAATTTTAAGACTTGTTTTATATATTGAAGGTTCCTCGAACCATGCGCACAGACAGTGTGGATTCACCTATGTCATCTTTGGATGGGAAGTTCCTCTCTGGCCAAGATGAATCCCATGTTATACAAATGCAAGATGGTGACACTATCACTTCAGATGTGAACGTTGCTGGTATGTATCTATCACTTTGTGGATTTTGGAACAACAATTTTTCTTAAATTTTGATTAATGAAAACTACAAAGAATTTTAAAAAGTTGGCCTTCTTAATAAAACTATATTTATAATAAAAAACTTAAATCTTAATCAATTAAATTAAATAGTCATTTAAACATTTGATTGAATTCTAACCAACTGTTATCCTAGCATATAAACTTTAAAAGATTATTTTTTTAAGCAAGAGATTGAATATTATAGTGAATGACTTAGCTATGAGAATGAAATACCGTGGTGTTGAGTTGCTAATTAATCTTATCACTTTTCCAGTTGAATATGAAGCTGCAGTTGATGAAAAACTAAGAGAATATCAAGAAGCTGGAATTATAATTGATGCTGCTTCTCTAAAACAGTCTCTGAAGGTATGTCTAATAATATTTCCTTGACATGAATGAAATATGAAAGTTTAAACAGCTATTGTATTAGTCCATAGTCACACAATTAAGTGATATTTACAGTTGGTTAAACAAATTTTATAAATTTTTATCAGCATCAAGACCAAGAAAGCTAAGATTATCATGAAAGCCATTTTTCTATTTTGAGTCTTCCTGTAATGAGTGAAAAGTTTGTGTCATTATCCTGATAATGGTCTTAATAATTTTTTCTACTTATTATTCTAAAGAAATTTTCATTTCAATATATTTTGGGAAGATAAGGTCATTTACAAATTGTCCAGCATCAATATAACTTTTATCATTACATAGGAAGTCTTATTTAATGTTAATATTATTTCAGGCTGTAACAGAAGATGGTGGAATCCCTTCAACAGATCTTTTGGCTCAGGCAATGTCAGAACTATCTGAGAATCCAACAGAATACAGGTTGTTTTCTAGTTCTGAGCATTACTTCAAAATAATTCATGCTGCCCCTACACACATAATGGTAGCAGCCACAGAAACTCTCCCACTGTCTCCTTGTCCATCTCCAGTGGTGGTGCCATCTTCCCTTCCTTCACCAGAAACAGGAAGTGGAGGTGGTCTTACAATGCAGAGCTCTCCCCCGACTGGCACCTTGCTCACTCCATCCTCCCTATCCATTCATGCTCCTTCTACTCCTGATGCTGCTGACAACTCTTCCTCATCATCTCTATCTTCCCTTACCTCTGCTTCATCAACCCTTACCTCTAATTCCTCTTCTGTTTCTACATTCCTCACTCCTGTCTCTGTCTCCGTCTCGTCATCCCTCTCCATTGATTCCCCGCAGATGCAGAACATGATGACATGCAATCCGGCCTATACCACCAACACTCTTCCACCTACATCATTGTCACCATCTCCTAGTGTATTGCCTCGTACTTGGGCAGCAACCTACACTTCGTACACCGCTCGTTGAGAGGAATCAATGGAGAAATGTTTTTGGTGCACGCAATGGTTTTTATGATCCCGTGAAGGGTTCATTGAATCAATTTTGGCCACACTGTTGATGGTATGCGTCTGCGTACTATTGTGGCTGATGGTTTGGTTGCCATGGATGAAACCTGGCAATCCTTGGAATAATTGTAGTCTTTTGGTCTGGTGGAAGGCCTGGAAGAGCATTGTTTCTGCATTTTTATTGATGCAGTAGATGAGGATTGCATTTTGTCCTTAAGAGTCAACAGCTTTTGATTACAGTAGTTATTTAAAGCTGTGTATGGTAGACAGATGAATGTCTACTTTTGGATTGGTGAGGATTGTAGAGGATATTTTTGGAAGGGGTTAGCTTCCAATAGAACTAAGATAGAATGGTAACATTGCCTTTTATCTATGGTTCAGCATAAAGGTTAATCAAAATACTTATCTCTGCATGCAGCGTTTGTGAGTTTATTAGTGTGAAAATTTATTCACAATTTATATAACTGTAACATAACACAGCTTTGAGTTTTTTCTTGTTACAGCATTTATAATGTTATATAATAAACTAGGCATTATTTTGAAAATATATAGGTTATCAGGCTTGTCGTTATTGGAGTGGAATTTATATAATTTTGGAGTGTGATTTCTTTTAACTTCAGAAAAATCAATAATTTTATACTTTCATTTGTTTTTATAGATTCTTATGAGCTAAGATTGTCAGTAGTAATCACTTTATAGGGTAATAGGTGTAGCTATTTGGAATTTATCCTGGTTTTTTGGATTTTTCCATTCCAGGATAATAGTTTTTCATTGAATTTGTGTGGTTGTTTCCTTACCAATTAACTGTATTTTTAATTTTTGTTATGATCATGTTTTAAAATATTGAAATAATTAGATTATTGTAATTTACAGACAGCAGTAGTAAAGTAGTTTCAGATGATTGTCAGACATTGACCAGAAACTGGGTTTTATATGCTGGTTATGTTTTTTACCTTTAGGTAAGGTAAGATTTGCACATTTCTAACTACAACATTTACAACTGGAAACTGTTCAAATATGTAATTTCAATTATTGTTGTTGGGATATTTTTGGATCAATAGGTATTGTTTCTTAGCAATAGTCAGATATTTAATGGTACATATTATCTTACATAGAAAATCAACAGATATTAGTATATTCTTCTTGAAAAATACTGTAATCTTGGAACAAAAACAGGCAATGTGTAAGTTCGCATGAATAAATTATGGATAATCATATTGTGGACATTTACACTATGTTTTTCATGAATTGAAAAATGTCAAGCCAATATTTCAAGAATAGTTTTCTCAATCAGTGTATTTCAAAGTACTCTATAAAGTATTTTAGGATTGTCGCATCGCTTGTCTTGTGATGTAAAATTCTATTGTGTAATTGAGTTTAGTCAACAGTGATCAGAAATTCTCAAACATGTATTTAATTCAACACATATTTTTGAGTATTTTGTTTTAGTTAATCCCAAATTGTGTCGAAGGAAGTCCTTCTAAAATTAGTATTTTAATCTTACTATATTACAATATTATTTTATTTGTGAAAACTGCAGCCCTATATTGATTTTCACAGATCGGAGGCTGACAGGTATTTTTTGTGTGATATATTTTTGTATATAGCTATTTTTTCTTCAATAATAAACCAAAATGATATTGCTTTAATTAATTGTACAAATGAGCACCCAATACATTTCTATGACAGAGCTGTGTAAATAAATTGTTATGTGAGTGATATTTAGCAAATACTTCTAGAAGTGTAAGTTTGCTTTTATCATGTTTATATAGTTTGGAAGTTAACTTCCTTGTCCACTATATCTTTAGAAGATATATTTACATGTGAGGAAAGCTCACACTTAATTTATTGATATCAAGCTATTGCTACTCAGTTGGTAGACTTTGAGTCTTGCAAATTTGCCCTTAATTATAAGGGCATTTTATTGTGGTATATTTAATAATGAGGTTTCTTTGAATGATGCTCGTTTTCTTTTGTAATATATTAGTGATTATGTATTGTGAAGTTTTGGATGTTTCTTTCAGTATTTCATATTTTAGCTTAAACTTAGCTTTGTGTTTGTAATTATTATTTATTAATCATTTGTTGTGCATGATATTTTTGCAAAGAATCACAAAAGAATGAGCTTTAAGCTAAATGGCTGATATATATATATATATATATGTTTTATACTAAATTAAACTGGTGCAGTAAAATATAAGACATTGTATTACATATTGTTCTTAGAAGTAGCACTATCTACTAATATCAGATTGTCAGAAATCTTACCAAATGTAAGTTAATATTTTATTAATGTTGATGCTAATATTTTTGTTAGACATGACGCAGCAGATTTTATCATATTTGAGAAAAATAAAACATATATGTATATGTATACGTTACAGAAATGTTGCATAGGTATATTCTGTTTTTATTTTAGAAAAAGCAAATTTATAACTTTGAAATCTTGTAAATGCTTTAATCTTAGACAATGATCTGCTAATTGCTTTGGTGATTTGAATTTAGAAATTGAACTTTTCAGCTTTCTTCTGTGGATTATATAAGGGTAATTACATTGAAAAACCTAATTGTGGTAATTTAGATTTATGATTTTGAATTACTTCCTATCACAAAGCTGATCATTTAATGACATATCCTGTAAGAGGCATTTATGTGTTACCTGCTAAATATCTGTACTGTTATTTCTGTAAATTGGAAAATATATGTGTTTGATGTTTCAGAGCTATGTCACTTAAATAATTTATCCAAGTGTAAGTTAATTAGTCCTCATGAGAATACAATTGGAAGAAAATTATTTTTTAATGATTTAATAATATTAATCACCTCAAAACCCTACAATGTTAGCTTGAAATAGAAGCACTTTTTAAAATTACATGAGATATATTCATAATGAATGAAAACTACAAAGTCAGAATGTACCATTTCGATAAGCTTCTTCTTCTTCTCTTAGCAATCCGAAGATTGGTTTGCAGTAGTTTTTTTCCATCTCCACTCCTCCCAATCTTGCACCAGTCTCTTTAACTCTAAGTAGGAATGGCAGTCCATATCCTCAACAATTCAATCAATATATTCCTTTCTCGGTCAACCTCTTGCATTGGTGCCCCTGATTGAGTCCTCCAATATTGTTGCAAGCAATCCTTCATGTCTTAGAATATGGCCTATCCAGGAGTCTCATCTCCTTCTCATTGTGCTCCACAGGCATGGCACTTCTTCAGCTCTCCTTAATACCTCTACGTTGGTAACCTTATCTACCCACGATATCATGAGGATTCTCTGGTAGCACCACATCTCAAATGCCTTTATCCTTTTTCTTCCATCCGGACTGAGGGTCCATGTCTTGCTTCCATAAAGTAAGACGCTCCATATAAAGGTCTTGAGGAGGCGTTTTCTTAGACACAAGTTGATATTGTTGGATGTGATGAGCATTTTCTTTTTATTAAAAGCCGCCTTTGCCTGATTAATCCTACTAATAAGATCTTTATCACTTCAACCGTCTGACGTGATTTTGCTTCCAAGGTACTTGAACTCCTGTACTGTTTCAATTCTTTGACCACCTAGCATAAGCAGCTCCTGTTTCTTTCCTGCTCATTACAAGGATCTTTGTCTTTTCCCTATTGATGTTATAGTTATAGTGCTGAAGATGGCCCCCAACTCACTTAGCATGTATGATAGGCGTTCTTCACTTTCAGCCAAAACCGCCACATCGTCTGCAAAACGTAACATATCAATCTGTTTACCTTGCACCCATATTCCGCCAATTTCAGCCCATCTTTCGATAAGCTAGGAAGATGGATTGTGATGTTGACTAGAGGATGATTGAAAGAGACTAAATACACTGAAAATTAAGTTGTTACTAATAAACTGTGTATAGCTTAACCCTATCTCTACGGTGGTATTCTCGTAGAATCATATCTGTATTCCGAGGCTTTTGCAGAAAAAATATCTCTTGAGACACAAAGCCCTCCTAAATCTCTGCCGATGCTAGTTACCCTTTTGGGTCCTTCACAGCAAGGCTCTGGGGAGGTTTATGGCCCCTAAAGTAGCATGGAGGTTAGCAAAACTAAATATTGTTGCAGTTATTTTGCTAGGGAATCATTTGTTGCACACATGGCCAATATGTCTTTTGTGATGAAAATCTCATGCTTCGCTGATGACGTACAACTTTCAATCGAGAGACTACTATTGATATTAAGATTTTTAGCAATCTACCATAATGATATTGAAATATCTACTATTTTCTCTAAATACGTTAATATTAATGCTATAATTTCGTTTAAAAGCTGTAAACTACAAGGAAAATATGAGATTCTCCACTCCAAGGATATATTGACTGAAAGAGCAGCAAATCATTCTTTAGCAAAACAATTGCAATAGCATTTATTTAACCGTGGCCCCATGCTGTGAGATGGGCTGCGCATTAGCCTTAAGACCAATGCAGTCGCCCGGAGAAGGGTAAGGAAACCTGCAATTAAAGCTAGAAAGGGGCCAAAAAATATACCTGAAAGCTATACTTCTCCTTGAAGAATAAGCTTGTACCTGCGTCGTCTATACATGACATTCATTCGCATGCAGAGGAAAGTCTCTGTCATCTATAGACAACAACAGTAGCGAAAGGGTTAATCATATTACAAGGAGAGGCTCTCACTTTTTTCCGGGGATTTTGATGAAACTTTTTGTGGTGGTAGAGTAATGAAAAGGTTTAACATGGTTCATTTGAATGGGCCTTAGTTTAGCTGCAATAATTAATTGGAGTATTGGCAATCCCACGACACACCTTGACTGCTCATGTACCCGCTGTTTGGTAGTATTTTTTTCGTTTTATTTTCATTTTCTTTTATTATATTTACATTCTTCCTAATGGATGCTAGTATGTACATTAGCGTATTAATTGATAGCCACAAATATCCAATACCCAAAGTGTTCCTCTGTATGCAGGAAGCCAGTGGAATTTTTGGACCTCATGTGAAGAAAAATGTTACAGCATTAGAGGAAATGTTTAAGAACGTTTTAGTGACATCTTTGAAATCAGGAAAGTTTTCTTCAGGGATTTTTTTAAACATTTTAAAAAAGTGTGGTGAAACCATACGTCTTCACTAATCCATTTTTATTAATTGTGGATAAATGTGCCAAACGAACTATGCAATCTATGATGAAATATTTTCCGATGACAAAAATATGCATCTGAATTTTAAAAATAATTCCACCGAAATGCACACAAATATGCCAGCCTTGAGATGTATAGTTTTATAGACAAGTTTTCATCTCATGGTTACAAAACTATAGTTATCTTGTTCAAAAGAATGAGAGATTAGTTCCCGAGTGGATGGAATCCGCATTCATTTGCTTGTGCATAACATTCTCTCTTTGCCAAGATTTAGAGACATGTTACAGTATGCCTGGTACGCGTCTAAACATGCAGAGGCAATAAGTTTCTTTCAAAATGTGTGTCAGGTATGCTTCCCGGATGATGCTAAACGAACAAATTGTGCTTGTGGAAGGCAATGTTTTTTGAGATGATCATGGTGCAATAAGTATTTGTGCTTCTGTTGTTTTTATGACAACTTTCATCCAGATTATTGCCAAGGAGTGTTCTTATTAATTGTCATAAAAATTAAAAAACCTACCACTTCATACTATTTTGTTTACTTACAAAATGAAATTTCATCAACTAATTGATAATAAAATGTTGCTATCATTAGATCTGTTATTTGTTGTTTCAGGATTGCAACTACTAGTTCACTTTAAATATCACATTATTCACTATAGGATTAACTTAAAAAGATAATTAATTTTTAAAAATTGTACAAAAAATTCAAAGAACTCCTCATTTATCGAAATATTATTGATCTTTATTTATGGCTTATAGTTTATACTGAAGTTTGAAGAGAAAGTGACATACATAGAAACCCTTTAAAACGTGGGTCTCATTGAAACCTGAGAAACCTAAGGAACTGGGATCAAACATGTGCACATTTATGGCACCCATGTGGTCATGTGCCAGTCATGGGCTCTGCAGTCCCTTTTTAAACGAAGTAAGCTTCTTCCCAAAAGTGAGCCAGCTCTTGTTTTCAAATGCAGGACGTTTTTCTTCGTATAATCTTACATATTTGGACAAATGGTAGCGTTGAGTTGAGGTGACGTTGAGTAAGATCTTATGCCTGGAAAGTTCCCCAGTATCTGCCAGCGCATAGTTGAAGCTGATTATTTATCATCCAACAAACAATTATGAAGCATCTAGTGATTGATTTCGTTAATTTATTCTAATAAATAACTGCTATTTATAATTATAAAATCCTAAATCATTCAAAGGAAATTCATTTGCGTTCTCAAAATAGTCCTTAATTTTGTTATGTGTAGAAATAGGGCTTGCTGAGGTTATTTCATGGGACTGAAAACCTGTTTAAATGAAGGCTAATGTAATAAGTACCAATGGAATCTGATGTATTAACGAAAACAACGTTTAAAACCAACCATCATTCTTTAAGTGAAACTCTCCGTCGTTGAGGTTTTTTGGTTGAAATTCGATCGGATATCAAGTAATAGATTAACTTGTTGTACTAGTGTCCATTAGGAAGTAAAGAATGTAAATATAATAAAAGAAAACAAAAAGAACTACCGAACGGCGGGTACATGGGTGGGCAAGGAAGTGTATTGTGGAATTGCCTATACTCCGATTACCAATTTTCAGTTAATTACTGCAGCGAAACTAAGGCCCATTCACACAAACCCTGTTACACCTTTTCATTACTACCACTATCACTACAAAAAGTTTCATCAAAATCCCCGGACAAAAGTGAGAGCCTCTCCTTGTTAGTGATGGAAGGCTGATATATTGACTGTATTTAAATGAAAAAAGTCTTGGACCATTCTATTGATCCTTGTTTTCACTCTCATGCTCTGACCTCTGTCACAGAGCTTCAAGAAACACTCTCCTTTGGTATATCAATGACTTTGTTTATGAAAATCTCAGTGAAAATTCAACTCATATTTTTATGCTACAAGAGCAGTTCTTAACAGCATCTCAATCTGTCTTGTCAGGTCAATTTGCTTTGACCTTATTGTTTTTACAAGTAACCTAGCTTTTGAGAATAATTCAGTTTAAAATTCTGATACAAAATATATAAGATGGGCAAAATGATCAAGTTTGTATTTATTTAATTGAGATTACACAAAAAACAGTATACATGTAAAACTCTCAGGTGGAATTTCAACCCTAAATTTCTGGAAAAAGTGTGATACAAGCCGATTAATGCAGTAATGAAAGGTCTTACGTTCATATGACAATTATTAGGCTGGGTGGCTGCCAAATGCGGAGCAGAGCGTAGTTGAGCTGAGCGGACTACACTAACCAAATTGAACCTTATAGTTTTGAATTCAAAAGCGGCCACTGGATGCAATGCGAAGTTGAGCTGAGCGTATAGGTGTTGCTCAGCTCAGCTCGACTCAGTTTCAGGACGGCCGTGGTTCGGACGCTGACTCAGCTTCGCCTTCCACTTCCACTTAGCCCTCTTGAAACTCTTGAACATGTACTTTTCAGTATTCTGTGTGAACTGTTTGGATGAAGAGACATTCAGAACGTCCTTAATTTTATGAAGAATTTCACTAAATTGATCTTGTCATTTGGAAATAATTTTTAAATTACTTGTGGCTTAAGTCATCGAAAAGGGTATGAAACTCTTCGTAATCACCTCTTCTCCGAAGGTTTAGACTTTCCCACTTTGTCTTGAGGTTTGAAGCTTTACTAGTCACAAGATATGTAAATACTGTTTCTGAATCATTAGATTCGGAACTAAGTAATAGATAGTGTAGCTTGTTGCGTCCGACATTCTCAGCAGTAGATAACTGACTGCGCTCCTCTCCTGGTTGCTGACTCTCTGAGTCTATTCTTTTCTATTTTTACCTAAAAAATTATTTTGTAAGACTTAGAAAAACCACTGTGTTATGACTTTGTTCCCCAGCTTACTTTGGTCACAACACATTAGTAACGATTAATTATGCAGATTCTGTATGCTGACATGGTGAATGTTCATTATGAGTTATAGTTCACTTTTGTTTTGATCATCATTATCTTAGCAGCAATAGTCTCCGGAAGTTTCAATTTAACACTCAAAGCTATCTGTAAATTAAGAAAGACTCCGATCAAGTCTCTAGAAAATATATATGCATTCCAAAACCCGAAGAAGATTAATTATTTGTACCAGAAAATCTTTTATTGATTCCAATTCTTCGATTAAATCCACTACACAAATATTCCTTTCTCGTCTTAAGTTATCTGTCATTCTTTCCTTTGTTTGCCAGTCTTTAATTTCACATCATAATGTTTCCTAGATAAGTCGTGTGCATCGCAAAGAAAACAACAAATAATAATAATGATGGTTGGCTTATTCGTTATAATAATAATGATGGTTGGCTACGCTTCAGTTGCCGCCTTTTAGATGCCGCCGTCCGGGTGCGATGCACCCCTTTCACCAATAGGACACAATATAGGGCTCTGGAGATACATTCGATAATGCATTGTAAATTGCTTGTTCTCTCTGGATGCTGGCCTACTTGCAGTCTGGATCGTCTGGATGGTTACTGTGATGGACACAGCATTTCTAAGGCATGTGGATAGGGTGATGGGTGTAATCACTCCCATCTCACTAGTCATGTAAAGAGCCGACAAACACTGCAACGCCACATTTGAAATAATTTTTTCGTAAATACGCTTAATATCAGAGAAATTTATTTAAAGTTTTTAACACGAAAGAAAAAATTATTTTATTTACACTTCACACCACATAAAATAACATAAAATAAGTTATGTATTAATATTAAGTATAAATAAAAATTAATCCGTTTCTTTCATAATGTATTACTACAACATTAAGGCCTCCATTCAACGTATTTGACTATTTTTTTCTCCCAAACGTTTGGCATCGTTTACTATATATGAGAATACATTATGTTATTTTAGTATGAGCTAAATTCTAGTCGAACAATTTATGAAATTCAGTCTTGAAAACACACTCCTAACCGGGAAACTCATCCTTTTTACCTAGAGAGATACATTCTTTCCTGAAATCTCTCTTCTGAGCAAAACTTTTCAGGAGAAGATCGAAATACAAGTCGACCCAATGCGTGATTGTTAGTAAACGAGGGGGAACTTCAGATTCTTCATAAGTTTCTATTATAATATTTAACAAGAAATAATTTATTTAAAAAATAAAGCCACGGGTACAGCTCCGAAGATGTTCAGTGAAGTACCTCATTCATGTCTACTCGCTCGATGAATCTGCTTCGTCTACATTTTCATTCCAACGGCGCACTCAAACCGGCTCTGCACCACACGCGTCAGATGGTGTGAAGTTTATCCACCCCGAAAGATCCATCTTTTCAATGTCATTGCAGTTCTTGAGTTCGTTTCTGAAATTGAGAAAACGATCGAAAAATTAATTTTACAAAATAACTTTTTGAAATAGGAAAGGAGTTAATTTTCCGATCTCTGTATAGATCGCGGTTCCGAATTTAACAATTTAGGTAGGAAACACAGAGAAACAGAAAAATAGGGAAAAATAGAACTTCAGGGTACGCGATTTTTGTGAAGTCAAAAATTGTTTTGGTAACTATGATTATCTATGTACACACATGCAGACAGCTGGGGATCGTTAAAAAGCATTGAAATATTAAGGAGATTTGTTCGCAATTTGAAAATTATAGAGTACTTCCTGAAATCAAAGGATTTACGTTTTTTTGGTGGAATTAAACCACAATTTAATAATAAAAGCCAAAGAAATTGGATGGTCGCAGACTTTAGTTCTTGAAAAAATTGAAATATATTTACTTTAGTAAAAGATAAGATCATCTATCATCTCAAATGACCAAACTTACCCTTGGAAGACCTGCAGGAAGGCATCCCTCTGAATAAATTTTATTGAAAGATTTTCGCACATCATAGCTGAAAGGCTCGTCTTCTTGATACCATTGATTTGTTCTAAAATAAGGAATGTGCCGGTTATTTGTCAAAAGAAATACGGCAATAATTCAAAATTTTAATATAATATTTAAAATTTCCACATTTTATGTGGATATGTATGAGTATTGTAAGGTGGGATTAGCTGAATCAATGGAAGATAAAATCTCGGTATACTTACCGAGGGTGAACGAGCCAGCTTGGCCGATAAGATCGAAGAAGTGGCGATCTCCGAATTTCCAGCGCCAGAACTGTTCCCCAATGACGCACCCGAACGTGTGTCCAACAAGAGCGTTGGAATCGCCCATCACACCTGGGAACTCGAGGGAACCTCCTACAAAGAAGTCGACGGCATCCACATGGCGGTATAGGCTTTTCAGACGAAGGACATTCTGGAAACGGAGCACAACAGGGTTAGAGAACGAAAATGTTAAATCCAGATCCGCTGGTAGGGTGGATCTAACTCTCTTCCACAAAAAAATTAAGATGTGGAACTGAGATAAGAAGAATACGAATCGATATGCTTGACACAAACACAAAGCTACGAAGAAAGGAGACAGAAGAGTATACTTTCTCCGCGATTTCCTTTTTAACAAGTACGCTCTTCTGTATCCTCTCTTCGTTGTGATGAATTTCCATAAAACTACGCCTTCTTATTTGGATTACTATATGCAGAGAAACTACTATCGGATTTTTAATTATGTGCCCTTGAACTTTGTTAATTTATTGCGATCTTAGTGCTCAACGCACATGAACAATTTTTACATCATAGTAAAGGTAATTTTTTCTATACTATCGTTGGATGTTTTTTGTTGATGGTAACGAAGAACTAAATTTACCGTGAAGAAATATTTAAACCAAGGTACCAAAAAACGGCACTTTTTGCGAATCTCGGCTTTTTCGTGATGTATAAAAATCAATTGCTAAGAAACGGCTCAACTTACGGCAACGAAATTTCGTCCAGAAATGCATAAAAGCAATGTCAGTCTGATGAGCTTTTTAAAAATTTCGAATGTGCGTTATATTGTTGTTAATCGGCGTTTAAAATCTATCTAGTCCTAGAGTTTTAATCTTAGGAAAAATTCATTACACCGTCGCATTTTAATATTATTAAAAAATTGTAGTAATATATTAAAAATTAAGCCATGTACAACGTACAAAGTTTTCTTCAAAGGTTTCTTCAAAGGTTTATTCAAAGGTTTATTCAAAGGTTTATTCAAAGGTTTTATGACTCTCCCGGAGAGCGACCCTTCCCAGGTCAGACTACCTGAAAAACCCGCAGAAAATCGACTTTAACCAAGTTTTCTTTCCCGAACAACAGTCGGAGCGAAATTTTCCCCGATTTAGTGGAATGAGTGAGATAAATTGCTGCTAATGAAATAAAATGTATAATTTAGGACTATGTAATTGGAATTTCCTATATATATATCAGTTTCATGTATTCCAAATGGTGATGATCATTCGAATAGTCAGATTCTCATATAAGATGCATATGTTGTACGTACCATATCAAAGTAAAAGTAAAAAACGTAGATATTTTGGCTAATATGAAGGACACTAAGCGGGTTTCAGCAGTGAATATATATCGCAAAATACTTTTTGTAATACGTGAAGGACGCTACTTCTTTCTATTTTATTTACTTCGGCAAGTGTGAATGGCAATATTTGTATTTATTTATGTAAGGGGGAACTGGCTGAAGTCTTTATTTATTATTTTAAATTGCTTGCGTCCATTTCATCTCTCGTTATGAGGTATTATCAGACTAGATTTAAGAAGTGTTATAAGCATTAAATCTGAAAAATCTATATTAATCGTGGAAATATATGAGATATCCATAATAAACGGGTGCACATTTCACTTTTCTCTACAATTCTGATAGCTTATACTTACATGATGTTAGGAATGCACTGATGTCATGAAACAGGCCGTAAGACAGTCTTTTCCGTCTTATCATCGTTTGAATTTACTTCAAGAAATCAGTGAATTACCTTCTCTGACATCACATCCAGAAAATCCTCGAAAATTGTAGCCCTTCGCAAACCACAGTAGAATCTCATATCGTTGTAAGATGGGAGTCCGTGATCTCGCCCTCTTTGGACATCAGTCGCTTCCAGGTCGTCACCGAAAGGTAATCTGTTTCTCATAAGGAAGAGGGTAATCTGGAATAAAAGAAATATTTGTATAAAATTCAATCTCTCTTGGTATACAGCCAATAAGTTCGATTTCTTTTCTTATACGATTCATTTAAATCATTCTCCTTATAAATCACGAAAGGATCGTGATCGTACAGAACTTGCACAAATATATCAATATGTTCATAATAATAGTAATAAAACGTCTATATACGGGCGATATTAAGACTGAAACTCTTCCTCCATCCAATTCATGCTCATGAATGTGCGTGAACCTAAAATTCTTATCATTCATTGGACCAGTGCTCGCCATTCTGGTTCCCGCTGCCCACTTTTTGTCGCATTAAGTTTCCAGATTGGCGGAGAGTGTTTCCAAAATGATAAAATCGGCAGTCGTGGTCGACAATAAGTGAAAATTCGTTTTTTTCACACCTGTTATTCTTTATTTTATATTTATTTGACGAAGACACCTCGCCGAACATCTTTAAAAGGTCTGTTAAATTTATCTTATAGGTAGATGTAGACTAAAGTAAGAAGAACTCCTAAAACACACCGATTCACTTTTAGCATTCTAAGGTTTGGGTAGTAATTATGTATTCCTGGATAATATGCATTATGGATTTAGTGATATATATGAATAAATCGTTAGAGGAATTAATGAGATAATTGTGTTAAAATTTCTCATAATTAAAGCTATCAGTCGGTAAAAATAAATCCATGGCGCAAAAGCGTCCGTAAGACCATGGTCCTACCAGGCTTTGTATAGCTGATTGTGAGTGTAATAACGTATGGTTAGCTTTAATATGTGTAATTGTTCCCTATGATATTTGGTGGAACTTAATTTTTCAGTTAATCTATAATTCACACGTAATTAATTGGAATATCCGGCTTTACTTGGGCATGAACTGAAAGTTATTCTTTGTATAATTATGTCCTTTTCCAGTTTTGATGAAATTTTCTTGATTTCAGACCGTAAACAATGTATTGCGTCAGAAATAGTAATAAATGATGAGTTATCTTCTAGACAATATTCGTATCGATGCATTGTCCTCGCATCTATTTCTCTTGTTTTACGCTCAGTGTCGGATCGGCCGAAGTAGCAGAGGGTTGCACAATTCACGTCATTCGTAAATGTACTTTCTCTGAATTCAGCAATCAGTCGCAGCCTAATTACTAATCTCCTTTCTTTCAAGTATTCCCAACCATATAGATATAGGTTTATTTTGCGAAAGTATACTGATCCCACCTACCACACACCGATAGGCGGCGTGCAGTGTATTAATGTAATTGTAGATACTGCTTACCGGTTTCTCTAGCACTCTGCGCAGCAGGTTTTTCATATTAACGTCTACTTGATGGGATTAGAATAAGTTTAAACGCTATGGTTATGAGAGTTCCTTCAATTGGCATAACTTTGATTTAACTTTAGTCTCTTAGAACATACTGGCTATATTAATTTAAAAATTTTCAGAAATGGAACCAAAATGTCACTATAATTCCAATATTTTTAACGATCCAGCCTGTGAATGGGAATAATTTTCCCATGACTTACGTCTTTGACAAAGTGTCTATCGGGCGCCTGACAAGCCTGTGTTGAGGTTCCACGGAGTAAAGCATCCAAATTGTCTCCTTTTTCAATCTTACCAGGTCTCATGTAGAAATCCCTTAACCAATAGCTCTTGAAGGGACACCTTTTTTCGCTGGTTAGTCTGAAAAATAAAGAAAGATAATAATTTCAGTCAAGATGTCAGTAATCTGCAAGAAAGAAAGTTTCCACTGTTTTCAATCAAATCGGTTCCCTTACTCGAAGGTTCCTTGGATGAGAGAATGTGGGAATCTGAATGCAGCGGCGGTGAACTCGTTCATGGTGGACGAGTCAACTTCAGGGATATACACATCAGTAAATCCCTCCTCTGGGGAGAGGAGATTCAGCTTGCTCATTAGTACCTCACCTGCATTGGATATTTATAGATTATTTCACAGTGAAAAAGGAGAACGGCTGAATAAACACATTAGAGTTTAAAAAAGCTCCAAAAAGCCTTAGTTTGCAAGCAAATCAACCGTGAGGAAATTCCAACCGGAGGGGGTTAGGGGCTCTCCTTTGCTACGCCTCGCAAGATTATTATTCCTGACTTACTTCGGCAACTACGTTACAATATTCAGAGGATGAATAGAACCGAGGCTGGCGGTTGTTGGGTGGGGTATTTATATATTTTCTGGTGTGATGTCAAGGAGAAAAAGTAAACAAAACAGAAGAAGGAATCGGCCCTAGATTATTATTCATAAAGTGTTTCCTTTTCCTGTAAATGAAGAGGCTTTCGTCTTTACCAGCGAGCACAATTCCACTTAAAATTGATTAAAATAACATTAAAGTGGAAGGGGCGCCTAAATGACTCTCTCCCCGGGGCAATATTCCTCAGGCTGCCTCTTTATACTCAACGTATTTCATACATTCCCTATTGTTTTTATGGATCATAGAATTGTAAGTGCTCTGAATCTGAATTGAAATTTTTCATTGAGAAACGGGTCTCGCGTGATCAGTGTAAAAAGTTAGAGGTCCGCATTTGCACCTCTCTGTGTATAGGGCATCGGCAAGTCACACAAACTCTCCAGCAGTCTACGCAGAATGGAGTCGCTTCGTTGTATACATGCAGTATATCCGTCTGCTGAAATCCGGCATGGTAGGGTAAATAATGTAAAAGCAGGTATATAGAGATATTCTGCCGCAAAAATTTGATCTTCGATGATTCAAAGGTATATAAGAAGAGCTGAGTTACAGCAATAAAACAGGGCAGCCTAGCCAACGCAATGAATGAAACCATGTAAAACACAATTTGGTAATTTTGTGGGACGGATAACGGTGGACACGCTGGTAGACATGTTACACATTCCTCGCGGCAGTGCATTCTGCCCTATCATTAGCACACGAGACGTGTCTGTATGCACCAGGTTGTTGTCATAATGGCTGACAACTGAACAGAAGTGGATCTGGAACTTCAGCAAGGTGTAGCGGTTCTTGCGATGTTTATCTTATGTTCATTATTACAGGTGAAGAAATTCGTGAATGCGTTTAGACTTATAAGCGGCTTTTTTGAGAAGACGGAGGTGGTTCTGAAGAAAATGTCGGAAGATGTATTCCAGCACGTCTTCCACGACTGCCAAACCAAAGTGCATGCCACTCGATTATGATTACTTTGAGATAATCATGACAAGTTGGACACGTCCTGTTGAACCCCGTGAGAAAAAATTATTCTACCTTCCTTGACATGCCCTCATATGTTCCATTTAATAAAAAAATGTCTATCGGTTTTCAATAGGGTTGTCCCGCATAATATTTAATCTAAAATACCGACCTAAAAGAAGCTTTATATAGCTGTAAAGTTGATAGCCTTATATTTCAGCATTATCTGTGTATAGTTAAACCAAATTTTCCCTTTTCTCAAACATATTTCCTAACCTTATTCCAAACATTTATTTTCTCAGAATTAATCTCGAAGGAGATTTCTTTCGCTGTGAATATTTTCCACCCTTATACAATTTACTAAATAAATCACTTATTTTATTTTGCGATTATTTGACTTCCTTGAAACTTTTGACGCTCTGACATTGCAAATCCATGTCAGATCTGGAATCTGGAACTTATTCATCTCAGCTAACCACCACAGAGGTTGTCGCTAAATTCTTCCTAGAGTGTTAGTCATGGTAAATCGGTTTATTTCCATAACTGTACAAAACCTTCGCTATTTTGCGGGGTATTGGATGTCAATCTGTTGCGCTTTGGAGTTGATGATAAATGCGAGTAATTAATGCAAGTAAAATTCTCGGAATTAAAACTTAAATGTCTTATGTTTCCAATTTTGTGATATTTTATTCATCTGCTATCACTGCCAGAACCCATACACTTATTTATATACAAGTATAAGCACTTAAGTCTTTCTTAAGACTTTCTCTATGGCCCTCGTGATAGACTCACCTTTTTATTTGTGTAATTTTGGATTTAGTAATCATATTAAACTGGTTAATTTAATTCTTCGATGCAAATATCGTATTTCCTCAGGCTGTTGCATTTTTATTTTACTGTGAATTGCGTAAGATAAAATCCTGGTAGACCTCGACCGTAAATATTGAAGAAACGATTTTCTGGACAAAAAATTTCTCGACTCTTGCATAAAGTTGATCTGGATTTCTTTAAATGTTTGACGTTGTTTGAAAATATTTTCTTCATGATTTGAGCATACAGTATTACATGCATCTTTACGGAAATAATTTACTTACCAATTATTTTCGGAAGGAAATCATTAAATGTAATGTACTGCCATTCAGCGATGAGAATCCTCTTGGTTTCTTGGAACAATGTTTCGTCATCCCAATAGGGGTGCATCTCCTGAAGAATTCTTGCAACCCTGTTATGTTCTCTCAAAAGAAGTGTCTGTAATCCGGCGAGACCAAGGTTCTCATTTACTCTCCCGTCACCTTTAAAATACATAGAGAAAATCTGAAGTCAACTGTCTTCAGCGTCTTCAAGCTGAGAATTAATAGGCCACATAATGACTAACCACAAAGGTAAAGGCTGAGATGTCTACGAAGGAAAAATATGTCAAGTAACGCCGTCTTTGAATAAGGAATTTATACGAGCAATTCTCTCCCAGTTATGACACAATGAAAGACAATTTATTTATTTTTGAAATGAACATCATTGAAATAATATTGAATTAATAAATGAAATTAAAATCGATTCGATGTTTTCTTTATGGCCAGACAGTATTTTTTCTTCCGATATTTTTAGTGTTACGACTAAACCTATGAAGATAATTCACTTTCCTTTACGTTGAACAGTAAAGAAAAATATGAACAAAGTATTCATTTTCATCAATCCATCTTAAATTAGTTTATAGCATACTAGCTGAAGTGCCCGTTGATTCTCAACGGGGAGAATAGATGTCGGATTAAATATAGTACACCAATATGTACATAAGAGAAAATAACATCTCGCATCTTAGTTTAGTCCAATGGGACAGGTTATTGAAAACAAAAATTTTCTAATCATAGTTCGAGGTCGAAATCTACAATCAACAGTAAGAATGTGAATCATTATGGAATTTTCCTCTTATAAAACATATCTCAAGTTAATGTGCAAGTTTGCAAGATTTTCAACTTCCTGTCTGGAAAATTTAATCGTAAAATATGTCAAGAGTCCGAACTGATAAATAAAAAGTTACTCATCCATCTCCATTAATTCATTACGCATGTTTGTTGCCCCTGCAATTCATCACTACAAATTATTCGTGACTGTAATAGTTAAAATATTTGAAAATTTTCATCCTCTTCATTTCGTCAATTGCTTCTAAATGGGCCTAAATACACATCCATTCTTATGGGAAAATGCATTAACTCTGAATCAACAATCGCATTGGTCCTCAGGGGGACGGGTTGTTTACAACTTCAAAATTTCGCAAAATATTCGCATATTTTATCTAAATTCTCGCAATTTCGAAACGAAAGCGATATTCTACGACAACAATAAGAATTTGTATTCGATTTCCCTTTCTTTGGTACTTATCTTGATTTTATACGACTATTCCTTCTAATTTTATTTTGCAATAGAAATAAAGTCTGTACCCGATAAAATCGAACTTTACATGTATTTCTTATGGAAATCTATCTGAACGATCTTGGTTCAAACCCAGCAAATTTTGCGAATGAAAAGTTGACAGTACTTCCTTCCGGCTCACAGAGAACACGTACGCAAAGTTTGACGCAAATTGGACAAACGGTATGGACTCCAATCGCAGACAAACAAACACACAAACCCACAAACACACAAACCGAAAAACAATCAAACCCACAGAATTTCTGCTTTATAAATAGATTGCTGTTGAAAATTTCTTAACGCTTACTTAAGATAATGCATATGAAGGTTTCTAACGGTAAATAACAGGAACAGCAGTGTAAGATTTTGTTTCACCTCCAGGATAGCTTCGACATCGAAAGATGTTTAGCTCACGGAAATGGTTCGTGAAAGCTACGAAGAAAAAAAACTCACCAGCTTTATAACAAGGTTCATTTTCGGATCGGACGAAACAATTCTCCATTGGCTTGTCGTTGTTGGGCATAAACATTCGTGATTCACCTCCTTTCCATCCAGGGAGAATCTTTGCTTTCATTTCCCCCCCAGAGAAGGTACGCAGTGAATTCATTTCATCCTCGGTGCTTCCATATGTGAAGGACATGTCTTGGTAATGAGAAACCATAATAATCTGAAATAGCAGAAAATATCCAACGCTGGAATCATTAACTCAAGGGTAATAATTCAGCAGGTGACGTTTTGACCGCAGTTGAAGAGAGGACGGCAAGTTTCTTTTGTTACCTGTGATAGTAATGCTTAGGGTGGCCAAAATCTGAAAAGGGGACATACTTTAATGAAAAAGAGAATATTTTACAGTAGAACAAGGTCAAAAAGGAACACATATAATTTTATAAAGAAAAAATAAGCGTAGAAATTGGCTGATAGTTTTAATTTAATTCGCAAGTTTTTATATTAGTAATGTTATGGCGGCAATGAAATGAAATATTTTTTAAATAAGAATTTTGCTGCACTAATCTCATTTCCGTACTTTTCTGAAGAAATAGCTGACAAAACGTTTACATCCTTTTTGGCTTCGTTGTAGAAATATTTCCCGCTAACATCTTTTATTAATATTTTACGATTAAATTTCTCAAAAAGTTCAATTCTTAAAGTGATGCAATCTCTTAGTAAATTTTCCTTCTGGTAGAGAAAGTAATCTCTCTATATTTGCATCAAGCATAAAATACTGTAGGTAAATCTCAGAACGCCTATTCCGAAGAAGATTATCTTCAAAATTAGGAAAATATCTTTTTGACGTAGCTGTTTGGGGGCTTTTTGTGACTACCTCTAATTTAAACTCAACATTTATGAAATAAAATTGAATGGTAGAGTTGGATTCACCACCGCTGCGATTTTCCGCGGAAAACGTCATACCTAAGCGGAGTTGCCTGGGCGTGTTGTTTGTAGGGATGGGAGGAAAGACATTAGCGATACAAACTTGAATGACTTACCATTTCTCAATACTCTGACACTCTCAATCTCCCGATTCTCAAAAGTTATATCTTCACGTATTTCGTCGAATTCCATCTCACCGTCAGCAACTTTTGCCTGGGAATTTGCATCAGGTGTTGCGGTGTTCGCGCGACTGCTGTTTACCTCAACTTGTCGACGCTTCCACATCCTCCGCTTTCATTACGCTGCTCCCATAGGATCCATTTTGCATTACTCATTTATTCTTCTTTCACACTGTAGCCATTTACTATACTTAATAATGTTCTTTACTTGGAGATATTTTGACTTTTTAAACATTTTTTATAAAACTAGTCCCAGTTCAACACCTTATCAGAGTATGTTTTTTCAATACCTTTCTTCGTAGTGTATACTTTTGTTGTATTGTCTGCGGCGACTGTTCCACTATGAAAAGGCGACAATGTTATGACTATCACGTGATCAGGATCTATGTTGGTTAACTAGGTTAACAATTTTGAATCCATCTTTGTTGTATTAAATCATCTATAGCTTATTTGGATATACATAATATTTAAGTTATTAATATATGTTTGGCATGCATAAAATCGTAATATCGACTTCCGCATAGTCTCCCTCCACATTGGACCCACGGTGTAAGACATTTTCTGACAACATTTTTTTGTATTTATGGCCTTACCGTTTTAGAAAAAAGGGACAAAAGAGAACTGCTTCTTCAAGTAAAAGATAAAGAAGTCCAAACATTTTTATCGATTCAGATTCGTTCTTTCTCACAAACGAAGTACTAGAAACAGACATATTAACGAATTGTTTCCGCAATTGAAGAATATGCAGAAGTTATTTTGCGTAACACTGTGTTGACGAAGTAAAGAAAGTTTGCAAGGTAACATAATTATTGCCTTCAAGCCAGTCATTATTTTCTATACTGTTGCACATGTTGAAATGCGTATTGCGTTTGACAAGAAAGCGAGACTGGAATATTTTACTTTAGTCCTTTTCGGAATATCATGTTTACGTAATTATGAAGGAATTATTTCACTTGCAGCACGTATAAAATATAGGGAATCTCTTCGATTGGTTTATCATTCATGAAAATTCCATGATGTTTTCCAATTAACCTGAATTTTTAAAGAAATTCCTAGTAGATCTCGTCAGATCGTAGGAAAAAATTCTAATAAGGTACATTTTGAAACAATTTATTTGAGAAATTAATTAAAATATCTATTAGTTTGTAATTTAAGAAAATATGTTTCGTGTGTATTACCTACGGTTGGTTGACGTTAATATTACGAGATGCTTGGCCAATATGGTGTCGTGAACATAGATAATGCCATTATCTGTACTACTTTAATTTACCTGTAATATGTCATTTTCGCTGCATGCAGAAGAATCGAGTATCTCTGAGCGCACCATATCCATGCACCGTCTTGAAAATTGGCTATAGAATGGATCCATCGGTGGAATTTCGATTGCACAACAGTTGGGATGTGAACGCCTCAGCATTTGCGCGTCATTCGTACAACATTGGAGCGGCAGTCCTCCCGCTAATCATAATCACATAAATTTATTAGGTTCAGAAAATCTTTGTTAATCCATATACACACAATTAGAGATGGGACAATCGATTGCAAAATACAATCGAATAATTATTCGATTTCTTTGGCATTTATTATTTACACATATGAAGCAGACGCCAATTATAGTTTATCAGTCCTCTTAGATTTGATTTGGAATTGCGGAACTGAATATATTAATTCACATGTAGTGAACATTCCAGAAACACACCATAATAGATTCGAATACATCATGAAATTAGGGAAGAAGTGGAGAGTTTCACATTTAAGAGAGGAAAATCGATTGAAAGAAACGATGGAATTTTTGTCGAATGTTTTGATTATTCGATTGTCTCAGACGATCACTACCCGGGCAGTTTATTGAATTTTCATCGCGTCTTTCACTTTACCTGGGGAATTTGTAGACTCCCACCGGGAATCGAACCCGGGACCACTTTCACTGAAATCGAACGCGTAACTCACATAGCAATCCTCACTATAGCCCGGAATCATTCAATTGAAGTAATTTGGTTTCGAAACACTGCATTCGAATAGTTCGATTGAAGCGATTTAGACGATGCAACCCTCAAGAGCTCACGCTCCTCTCCTCTTGACCACGCGGAGAGTAAACAAACAGAAATGAATGAGTTCATTCGGATAGCCATGTGGCCCCTTGTGGAAGAGAAGCGAAACAAAAATCGAATAGAACTATCGAATGAATTTATTCGGATTGAACTATCGAATGAATTTATTCGGATAAAATCATTCGATTGGAGTTATTCGGTTTCGAAACACTTTATTCGAATAATTCGATTGAAGCGAACAATCGAATTATTCGAATGTTTTTATTTGATTGTTCTCACCTCTAGACACAATTACACTAGGCGAGTTAACTAGCTACTTGCTGGCGAATTCACTCACTGCTGCTAAATTTCTTCTGAGTGCTTGTAAATTCGCTGCATGTTCTGCTAGTGCGAGTAAAGTTCAAGGACTACTTCACTCGCTTACTCGCCCATTTTAATTGAGCGTTTACTCGTACTTAGTAACATTTTTGTCATCATTATTGGTTTTACATTATATTTTATTCGTAAATAACCACTTATTTTCACCCTCTCTCTCAATGAAAACAAGCACGAGTAGGAAGCACACAAAAATTAAGCTAATGAGTGAAAATTAATAACAATGTAAAGAGAAGATGTTTTGAAGTACAATATGCAAGATCAATTAAATCCATCGTTGGAAAAATGTAATGCAATACTACTTGGAAGCTGGAAAAATGTAATGTAAGATGTTTTGAAGTACAATATGCAAGATCAATTAAATCCATCGTTGGAAAAATGTAATGCAATACTACTTGGAAGCTGGAAAAATGTAATGTAAGATGTTTTGAAGTACAATATGCAAGATCAATTAAATCCATCGTTGGAAAAATGTAATGCAATACTACTTGGAAGCTGGAAAAATGTAATGTAAGATGTTTTGAAGTACAATATGCAAGATCAATTAAATCCATCGTTGGAAAAATGTAATGCAATACTACTTGGAAGCTGGAAAAATGTAATGTAAGATGTTTTGAAGTACAATATGCAAGATCAATTAAATCCATCGTTGGAAAAATGTAATGCAATACTACTTGGAAGCTGGAAAAATGTAATGTAAGATGTTTTGAAGTACAATATGCAAGATCAATTAAATCCATCGTTGGAAAAATGTAATGCAATACTACTTGGAAGCTGGAAAAATGTAATGTAAGATGTTTTGAAGTACAATATGCAAGATCAATTAAATCCATCGTTGGAAAAATGTAATGCAATACTACTTGGAAGCTGGAAAAATGTAATGTAAGATGTTTTGAAGTACAATATGCAAGATCAATTAAATCCATCGTTGGAAAAATGTAATGCAATACTACTTGGAAGCTGGAAAAATGTAATGTAAGATGTTTTGAAGTACAATATGCAAGATCAATTAAATCCATCGTTGGAAAAATGTAATGCAATACTACTTGGAAGCTGGAAAAATGTAATGCAGTACTTACGACCTCTTCTTGGAATGATCAGTCCACTGTCGTGGGCAGTTGCCTGTCCCCACGTGATAATGTTTGTGGTGGCCATTGGGCTGGGAACATCACGGTCCGTATAGAGCGTAGTGCTTATGACTCGAGCCAAAGGAAGCCCTCGCGTTATCATTTTGCCTTTCGCTGAAAATTTCAATCAACATTTAAAAAGGAAGTGAAAAGGCATGCATGAATGGGAATCGAAACTCGATCTTCCACTCTCCTAGCGGATGCTTTATACCAGAGGTCTTCAACCTTGTTTCATGCACCGCCCCCGTGTTCTTTATTTGCATAAATTAAAGTTTACTAGCACTCAATTAACNGCGATGAAAAACTCGTATTACAATTCGATCATTCATTTCTGGCTGCGATTGTCGATGACAAAATTTGCGAATAATTCCGCGGAACTGAGTTTGCTGTAATCGCAGTGTCATAAGTGGTCTTTCGCCGTTTCTGTTGGCGGCTTCAGCAGGAGTCACTCCTTCTAAATTGATACTATACAACTACTGTACTGTAAGCAGGACATCCAACCCTAGAACAGATTAAACACTTTATTGAGACAAAACAATTGCAGCGCTAACAGAGCAAAGGGAAAATCTGTTTGCAAGTTGTTGTCATTTTAAAGATAATAGTCACATCACAACTTGTTTTAAAATTGCAGTTTTTACGTTACAAATTTAGAAATTTGAAAATACACATAAGTAGCATGGTACATAGATATAACATAATTTGTAAATTAAAAATACATAATATTGCATAGTGATTAATACATAATATAATAGTGATTACCATTTGTGTAGGACTACATATTTATATCAACTCTTATTGAATAGTAACATTTATCAATTAAAAAGTTTTTACATTTTTTAAAGAATTCTTCATGGTTTGTAGACAATTTTTGTCTCATGACAACTGTTAATTCGTTTTAAACTCTTCTTCCCATATACTGGGGACTGTTTTCAAACAATTTAAGTCTATGTTTTGGACACTGCAGCATATTCTTTCCTCTTGTATTATATTTGTGGTCCATTTGTTTAGTTTTAATGGTTTTAAGATTTGTACTTACATTACACATCATTGCATATAAGTGCATTTCAGGAGGTATGAAAGAAATAACTCTGCAAAGTTATTTATTTCGTACTTCCTAGTGTTTATTTGAGAAAAACAGAATAAATCATTAATGTGATGTATAAAATTTCTTTCAGTAACAAGGTGTTCTAGTTTGGAATTAGATGAGTATGATATTTTTAAATTGTCTCATCAAGAAACTATTTTTGATCACTGCCCATCGTACTAAACTAAGAGAAGTATAAATGATCATAATTACCAAAAACAATTGCGGACCCTATGTTAATTCTAGCGGGCCTTGTCATAGCATACTTTTTGTAAAGAAGATGCCAGGCACAGAAGAATTTTGTTTTAAACTACTATTCCAAGTAGGCAGAAAAGGATAAGATAGAGGATTTTAGGCGTATAACGGGTGGGAGAGTGATTTAGAGGCATTAAACTACCTACAATTTGCGTATCTTCCTCTCTGAAGTCTAGATAATGGGAAGCCGACGCTTCCTCTGGCAGGGAAGAGTAAGTTGTTGCACGTTCCATCGGGAGTTCTGTAAGGAGAGTCCGGGCAATCGCACGTTACTCTGCGAGTTCCACATGGCACTCCTGGAGGGAATCGGGTGTTCTCGATGGGTGGTGGATCTCTGAGGGTGGGAGGTCTGAAAAAGAAAGCTTTTGCACCTGTATTGTTGGTGGGGAAGGCAGAAGATTCTGACTGATCTTCAGCTGGTAGTAACGGCGATGTCAGTTCATCAGCAACAGCCCCTGCTTAAAAAAAGCAACATATTTCACTTTAGACCATTACTGATAAACGGAAAAATGTTTTTTAGTTAAAAATTAATTATCTTATTAATTTTTTTGGATTTTACTGTTTTTCGAAAATTTTTTTTAGAGTTTTTCATAACGCCAATTCAGCTGTTAAACTACAGTGTTGTTAATTGTTTATTACGATATGTTAAATGTCGATGTTTTCCAGCGCTAATGTTAATGTTGCATCAATAAGCAGCTGCTAAGTTACTGCGCTCATCGACAAGTTCCATTTAGACATTCAGTTCTTCATTCTAGTCTTGGGCTGAATATTGCTGCCAGACGATACTTAGCCCCTGATAGCGGATCGTGTGTGGTAGAAATCAGGAACCTGCAGATCTAGAGCCCTTTGCCTCCTATTCCAGCGATCATCTCTCCACACCAACTCTCTTATCATGCCGATAAAATGAAAAATGCACTTAGTTTATGAAGCGACGGATTCTTTCCTTATTCACAATTTAGAAGAGGAACTTATTAAATTCAAGCAACACGCAGCCCAGACGGCATTCCTGGCCGATGATGATGTTTCACTTAATTTATAAGGAAAAGTAGGGATACCAAGATATCGCTGTAACTTGCAATCAGAACAAGGGATAATTTCTGGGAAGAAAGCATTTTCATTTCCTGCCAAAGTAAGGATTCAGGCTAGTATTTTTTTAATCTTTTTGCCCTCTAGCTGCGATTACAACATTGCCTAGAATACTTATTCTTCACCCAAAGATAATCTAATTCAAAACCTGTATATTAATCACAACATTTATTTTTTAATATTTCTACCTCATTAATGAAACTATGCGAGGAAATTTGGAGAACTGCTTTGAGTGCCGATATTTGATACTAGTAGTTTGCTCACCACAAGATAGAATTTCATTAAGATAGAATAAAAGCTTCGAATGGTTTGTATGATATGATACATAAACTCACAAAACCGTCAAACAATTTGAAACTTGCTCGAGATATATACATATTGTCTCCCTCGAGAAAGCAGAAGCTCGAGGCTGAAGCTGAGCAAGAACAGAGAATTTCTCGTTTGTTCCGTATGCAGATTAATTTTAAATTATACGATTCATAACCTAGGATTGCAGCTGTACATAATCTAGTATTAGGCACTATAAATTGCTGACCATTGTTTCCTTTTTCCCAGAGAAGATTTCCTGTTTAGAACCAATGATTTCGGTAACACATTCAGTATGAGCTGAATAACGAAATTTAAGCTATAAATCCGATAATATTGGATTTGCATGACCGAAATGCCAGTATTTGCTAATTATCTATATGATCTGGAATGATCTGTTTGCCAATTCCCATTGCGTGAAATTTTCTCGAATAAATGATGTCACTATTTGAGTAATTGAATTTTTGACTCTAATTCGGTTATACGATTCGTTATTTTAATTCGAAAAATGTGGTGTAATGTAATGGGTCATTGTCAAAGGTAATGTAAGAAGGAAGTAGGTTAAGAATATAATAGTACGGAGTTAGTATTTTGAATATTGAATGCCCGTAGCTGTAATATACGCTTATAATTCTACCCTATTATGCTACGTTATGAAATTATTAAAATATTCAGTCAATCTTGATGGGATTTCATAGATTCCGTTGGCATTATTCTTTAAGCATTTGACGAGAATTTAAACGAATAGGAGAAAAAATAAATGATTCATTCTTCGGAGCCTTTGAAAGAGAATCAGTTAGAATTATAATATTTTAGAAAAAATTGGTAAATATTTATTACGTCAATCTTCCTCCTTGTATGCACATTGAATATTATTTATAATTTAAAATCCAAATCACAGAAACGTGTTAACGTATTACTTTGCCCCAAACTGCATTACACATAAAAAAGTAATTGTTTACGTAGGAAGTTTTCCCAGGATTCCTTCTCGCTCGCGTGATATCTCGCTGGTTATTAGATAGCTTATTAAAAGGATAACAATTTCATGCTTTAGTCCGAGTGAGGAACGGACAAAACGGTCATCCGTCAAAGGAATTCGAGTTTGTGAGCTCAACGGCGTCAATGGATAATGATATCGTAATATAATTGCAAGATAGAGCGAATCGTGAATTCTCTGAAAAATGGGGAGATAAGCTGAGTACTTGTTTTTGAATTGCACTTCTTACCTGTTTCTGTTGCTTTATTTGTCGCGCTGACGATTCCGGTGGTTGCTGCTGCTATCAAGCAGACCGTTGCTAGAAGCCACGGCTGATTAGACATTACTGGAAAAGGAAACATAGGTTGCTGGTATTGTTTATGGAGAGTAAATTGAAAAAAGGCCTAAAAATATTTTGAATCCCGAATTTGAAGACTTGAGTAGTTATGGACTACTATTGGAATATTTCAATGCTTGGAATTTTCGTAAAAAAACCAGTTTATCCGGGGTGGCAAAGGTTTTGGTGATAATGATGAATAATGGGGTCATGGGCACTATTAAGGTGCTTGGCACTCAGGTGCAAAACGTTTTTATGGCCCCGGATAGTTAAATTTCGAGTAGCGCGGAGATACTTAATTTGGCAAGTTATTGCCCCTATCTGTCCGAGGCCTAAGTGGGAGTTCGCTACCGGATTTGGACGGTGTCATGTTTTCGGAGTGTATTGCGGAGTTTTTATAAAATCAGCAAATTCGTTTGATGACTTTCCAATTGTCGAAGACTTTCAGCTTTTTTATTTTTAACATATCGAGGAAACATTTACATAATGTAATGGGTTGGATTGAGAAATTTCATGGCCAGCGAAGGAGGTTAAGAAAGTTGATAAAATGAAATTGAAGGGGATATTAAAAACAACTCAACCCAGTTTTACCTAGCACTTATCATTTTTCTGTATGATCTAATACATTACTTTTGAAAATAGCTTCCGGTGTTTGAAGGAGCCAGAACCAGTCTTGAAATTAATCAGTAATTGTTAAATCAGGTAATAATAAATCTTTTTCTTTGAAAATAGCATAAGATGTAATTCGACTGAATATCCTTTGGCGTAATGAGCTATAGTAATTTAACATTCATGATTTCAATCAAGGCCTGAATATATTAGATGTAAGCATAATCAATTAGTAATTTTCACTAGCAGCTATTTTCTAAACTTTAGTTAAAATGTTAGCATGATATAAGTCTTTTGAGTCAGTGATTATTTTGTCGCTAAATAAAACGCGAATGCTTTGGTTAACTTCGCAGAATGGCTATCATTTATTAGCGATAATATAGCTCGAATCACCTCCCAGAGTTTATCTCTTTAATAATAAAAATGATAATTAATTAGTATTCACGAGAGACAATCACCCACTGGATTCTTGGAAGGAATACCGAACAACTATCTTCAGTTTTTTAATATTTTTTTCTTTCTAGAAATAAATGAGATACCGCGAAGTCAAAAAGATATTTGAAAAGAAAAACAACGATAAGCTAAAAACATAAAGCAAAAATGAAGACCGGAAATCGTCTTTTTCTATGAACTTGTTTGTTCGTTTTGATGTTAGGTACGAATCGCCAATTTCGCCGTTGAAAATTTCCATCATTTCATTCCGTTACACTGCTTTACTTTAGTAATGCTATTTATGCTACTTTCTTAAAAGTTGAAATGCATAAATGATCCCAATTTCGAGCCGAATCGGAAGATTTAATTTAAAATTATTTGAATGATTTAAAAGACTACTTTTTATGTATCGCCGGAGCACTTCCATAATAACGTTCAATAGACGTTAACGTAGAAATTTCCCCTACGTTCCCCGAGGTACCGGACGCAACGCTTTTACTTCGAGTCCTTTTTATGCGAATAATAACTCACATTAAATGTATAATTTATAATTCTTAATTGTGTATGCATTTCGAATAATTAACTCCGTGGGCTCCGTTAAATTTCCTTATATTTTTAAAACTTTCTAAGAGAATTTTCTAAAATTACCTGGATCAGTCCCTCGATCTATAATGTTTGGACGGCTTCAACTCCGCGAATGGCACGTTCCTCTTGAATTTCCACATGTGAGGGCGGCACCTCGAGTCCCGGTATTATATTATGAGACCTATCGGGGAAGTGGACGGAAGGAGTTGCTTATCTGAGTGGGAGCAGGTATTAAGGGGCTTAAATGGCGTGGGTGGGTCATCGAAGTGTCAAAGATATAAGCACTGCGCCGAGTTATAGTGTTAGTTAGAAAGAATAATGGGACTGGAGGTAGGAACGCGGAGATCGTGGACGTATGGAAATAAATTACCATTTATACTCTTGTATGGGCTGACCTTGGAATACAAAATTTCAACGAAAAAACCTATACTAGAGAAAACTACGGACTACGATCATCATCAGAATCGTAATTAATATACATGTAGTGCGGTGCTTTTCCTTTCGTCGAGATGAAATATATCGATTATCTGAAAGCGAAAAATTGGATCTGCGCTACATATTTGTATTTGAAAATTATGCCGTAATTTCATGTATATGTTTATTAATACGAAATTACTATAACATTCTAATTCCAATTTTTATGTTAAATGTGATAATTATATTTTATATCAATGCCAGTTTACCTGAATAGACAATGGTATTTAAGAATTACCGAGAAACCTAGAATGGAATCACACAAGAGATATACAAGGTGGAAAACGGATATATTAAGTGAAAATTGGGGGGGTAAACCACTACACGAAGTCGATTTGAATACGGGTGTACACGTTATCTACATACGGGTAAAAACATTTCCACGGAAATGGAGCAATCTTTTTCCGGTAAAAATGACTCAAAGCGGTTAAAATTAAATTTTATATCTATGGACGGTTATATATGTTATGGATATCCGCGTAAAATGCACACAAAACTGATGCGGTTGTATCAGCTACTGTTTGCAGTCTACTATTATTATTAATAGCTTTTTTAAATACTTAAATCTCCTTCTTAAGACATCTCTATCTTAAACGGGAATTTTCTTATGATCGGAGAAATGAAAGATTATCCAGCTACCACTGTTCACCGTGGACTTGCTGCAACTGGGAAGAGATCCTAGCTCCTGTCTGTGAAGTCAACGACAAGAGGGCTTAGATGTTTAAAAACACTCCGTGAGCCGTCTTTCGGCAAGCGGAACTCGCGCTCAGAGACAAACGGGAAGCTCCGGATTACAGATTTGTGGGAAGGCCCAATGATCATTTCGAAGACAAAGCCTCCATCCTCAGGGGGTCTCCTCTTACGGAGTGTTTTTAAACCTCTAATACATAAACAGCCGTGTTCCTACTTTCTTTTTCTTATAACCAAAGGGCTGTTTGGATCACCGTGACTTCCACCATTAGCAAGGAAAAGTCTTAGATAGGGAATAAGGCTTACTAGACAGGATGAGTGAAGTAGATTGTCCTTGGTTTCCTCACCAGAATCCTGCGATAGGAAAACGTGCAGGTACAACGTGCTGCACAAAGAATCTAAGGATAACACTTTTCGTAGCATTTGATAATGATGAACCAGGATGAATGTCATAACACAGCATCGCTCATACCTACCATGTTATCACAGACAAGAATGAGATTGAGAAAATAAATGAAAGATTAATAATTTTTATCTATGTAGTACCGAAAGATAAAGGAAAATATTCTATTCGCCAAGAAATGGTAGTTGGAACTAGGCTATTTTAAAAAAGGTAGAAGTTATTGGATGCTTTCCCGCGACAAGAGATCCTAAATTATTTTTTAAAATGTCGCTAGATAAATCTTAAAGAGTCGGTAAAATGGGAAATTATGTAATGATAATAATAATAATATTTTAATAATAATAATAATACTTTATTCATCTATTCGTGGCAAATAATTACAAATCTGTAGCAATTTTTTACATCAATTATTCATTATAACATTTTTTTATCACATTCAAACAAAAGTTCATTTATAACTAACATTTAGTAAAGTTATATTTTTACACGAGAATAAAAACTACAATACTTTAAATACACTTAAAAGAATAATATAATTTGGTCCTGCCACCTATAGTGCCAAAAACTAGTTTAAAATATAATAACTTGAATTCCCTTTTCAAATATATAAAAGTTCAGAAATGACATGATTTAAATATGTGATTTTAAATTGTCTTTTATCACCAAAAAAAGTAATGCCATTTTTATTTATAAGCAATTCAAATATTTATTGTCTCTAGTACGTAGCGGAAGGTCTACATAACCGAGGATTTTAGATAAAGTTCGAGCTAGTTCGGCTAGATTCAGTGATAAAATCCTTAAATTGGCAACTATGCCCGCAAACTTAAGGTTAGCAGACAAAGCTCGTGTATAATATATTTACCTTATATTCTACGACCATAAAATTCATTCGATAGCTGTTTCACCTATGATTTAGACGGTATAAAGCAATCCTAGATTAATTCCGGAGTTAGCTTGGGATTTAGCTGCAAGTAGATCGTAGTTTGTTTTGAGTCACGTTTATCCTAATTCCCTCGATTTGCATATTTGTTGTAAATTAGAATAATCTCTTCCTTATCCGGTTTCCGTTTAAGTTGATAGCAACTCTATTGGGGCTAATAGCTGGAACGTGAAACATTCCGATACCACTGGCTTTCGATAAAAAAAGGACGCGACCTAAAATTTAGGTTTGAAATCATAGGCTAATTAGCATGTAAATTTGAGTCAATCATCGTTACCTTAAATACTACATCATTTTTAATGTGATAACAAATGACCTTGCGAAAGAAATAATCTTTGCATTAACTCAGGAATTGACATAGAAATTCGTTCAATTCGTGTTTGGTCATAAGTGAAATTGAAGCCCGCATCCTCATGTACGTATTCCTGATGAATTTTTCCTTAGGTTTGATTCCACCTAGTTTCGATGGGTTAACAAACTGTGTGATAATCAGGGAAGTTCATAATTTAATTGAAATGGAGTTTGTGGGCAAAGTCGAGTGAGTCGCATTGAGCGGCATCGTCCGCAGCCAACGTCCCCTACAAGGCACAGGCCCAACAAATAAATGGAAAGGAGATTCCTCTGAAGGATAACACAAATAAGTGGGGTGCCGCTCGGTTGTTTGAACCAGTTGCCCTTGCCTGCAGTCCATCCTAAAAAACGGCATGTCTGAATGTTATAACTAGGTAGCTCCATTGATTTTGAATAGCCGCATGATAAGTAAGAGGTCCGGGTTCGAGTCCCGGTCTTGTCCTTCCTTTCCGATTCTCCTTGTGGATTATCTTAGACACACCTTTGCGGACAGAGCTATCAGTATGCATTTCTTTGTAAAAAGTTGCATGTTTAAGGAAATGTAGGTTGTACGACAAAGTTCATTGAGAAATATATTTATTATATTTACATTTTTCGATATTCGTTAGCTAGGTTATTCCTTGAAATGAGTTCTTTTCCTTAACATGATACAGATATCTTCCTTCGCTCTATGTTCTTTGTCGAGCAACCTTGTTATTTACCATTGCTGGGTCTCCAAATGTAATTGACTTATGAATAAATGTTCGTTGAAGCATTTAGAAATTAAGAAGTATTTCGTAATATATTATGAAGTTATGTGAGGAACATTAAGTCGAATTGATTTGAGATTTGTTTGAAAAGTGTTAAAGGTTGAACATCTGAATAAATGAATTGAGGTGTTTGTTACAACAAGTGTCAGAAATCTGCCACCTTGGTTTTGCAATTAAAATTAACTTAGGATGTAGGCCAAAGCCTAAAGCAGCCCCGCTGAAATCAAATTCGTGAAATGCGTGGTTTTACTTCAAGATATTGTCTTATTCGGGAATTATAAGGGCAAAGGATTTAAAAATGAAATCAAGGAAAGCAGATTGCTTCCCCCTTCTCGGTCTTGAGAGCCCTAAGAAATTAACAGAATTCATAACAGGATATATTCCGTGAATCTCGATTCACAGTGAAAGAGCAAAGCTATCCTTAATGAATCAGAGAAAATGATGTCATACTGTGATTCGGATGAAGATCCTTCAAATGAATCAGGAGGGAAATGTGAGGAAATGAGGCATTTTCACTTCATATGCAATTCACTTGAGCCATAACGAGCGATCAAATTTTCTTTTTATTTAGTCTTATTGCATATCCATGTGACTTATGACATCCACAGCCATTTTAGAGAGGCTCCTCATTAATTATTAAATATTTTATATCTGTTTTGAATGTATAGGTATAGCGATTTCGCGGATTTTTTGCTCTTTCTCCAACTATTTTCCGTACCTTAGCTCATATATATATATATATATATATCATCATCATCATCATCATCAGCCATTTTCAATCCGACGTCGGATGTAGGCCNATACATACATATATAGAGAAAATGATAGAAAAGATTTCTGATTATCAGCAATTGATTCCTTCATATTGTAATATAATCAGAGATAGCTTCACATATTTATTCCTCGTATTCTTTTTTATACGAGGGATGAATTTGTACGAAAACAAACTCAAAATTGAATAACTTACCTTCGACCTGTTCAAAGCGTAAAATGAAGCCGCATATTTCGGAGAGCGCCTCTCCACATGCAATTGATCAGTTCAAACTTGTTCTTACTTTTACCAATGTAGGGCCGAAATTTCACTTTTAGCCCATTCCTGAAATTGCCCTTAAAATTTAAGTGAATAACAATCTCGTGGAATATGCGACGGAAAAAAAAGTACTTTCATACCCCAAAATTTATTTTCTGTCTTCGTTGGCAAAATCAACACGATATTGGATTATTTATTGAATATTATTATTAAGTGATTTAGGTTGAAATGATACAAGGAATATCAGATGATCTACATTGTCCTGGCTTCCGACATTATAAAAAGACGTTACCATTACGAAAACATAAATTGAGCAACGTTTAATCTAGCTTTCGGTTGGTGATACAATGGGGCATAGAGTAAAAAAGCTTGTTCCCAACTGGAAACTGCTGTAATCTCCCTATGCTTCGCTGCCAGCTGTAGATTAAAACCAGAATTATGAGCTTTAACTGAGTGCCTAAGTGGTCACTAAAATGATTGTTTGTCAAAATTAAAAGTCGTAAGTTAAACCAGGACAAGGAAACGAAACTAAAACCTTTATCTTTTAAGTAACCTACTGCTACGGTCAGCAATATTTCCCACGTACTTATACATTCATGTATTAAAAAATTTGAATTTAAAGCGTGCCATTGATTTGTTCAAAAATCTGTTTATTTAGAACAGAATAAATAATAAATAAACTTAAATAGAGGAATATTAAAATGTGGTACAATCTTTAAAGCTCTCTGTATAACTCTCAAGAAGTAAGTAAATTTAAATTAAGCAAAGTTAAAAAATATACGTTTCATTTAATTTGTATCTCAATCTTGTCCATGATATTGAAGTCACCTTAAGCCTTCTTCAAATATGAATAGGTTCGAGCTTTCCTTTTTATCATCACAGATTCCAAATTGGTGTCGTCTAATCGCTATGCCTTAACCTATTTTTCCTGCAAACGTGTTCAAGTTTACTGTTCCCGCTCAAGTGATCTCGCTTAATTCTTTGCAGATGATGAGATGGATGATGTCGGGTTAGTAGAGCAAATCCCTTACGTGCCCTCAGATAAAAATAACACCTTTCGTAACATTTGTTTGGATTTATACCTTCCGCAAGTAGATCTAGATAGAGAATCTAACAGATGACTATTTGTTAAGCTTCCTTTTCTTTACTATTTCTTTCTAAACAGCTCCATTCCGCCGTAGAGACGTATGAATCCCTGCCCCAAACCATTTTGTTATATCTCTCTTCCTTATACTTTAAAAAAAGTCTACAGAAACCACTGGAATGAAAAACCTTTTGATTCAATCATTCGATATTTCAAGAGTGAGCGACTTGGATCAGCAATGAACACTCTCTTTAATGATAACAGCAGAGATCGAAGTCCAGCGATGAGTTTGTGCTTTTACTAGTTGTAAGTGAAACTTAGGGTCATAATGCACACGAGTCTAAATAAGATAATCATTAATTCTGCAATGAGACACTTTCTTAAACTGGTATTCAACATCGTCCGCCCCGCTAGCTTTTCCCCCATATCTACAGCATGCTTTCTGATAAAGTTGGCTGAGACTTGTTCTTCTAAAGTCCGTATTCTTAGTTTTTAAGCGATTAAAATAGCAGAAAAAACTCTAGTTGAACCAGCAATTATAGGCTCCAAAGCTGTTTGAGATTAAAAAGACTGATTCTGATTTATTTCTGTCAGCACTCTTGTAAATCGATTCGTTGCCTTATCTTTGCAAGATGTCCGTTTAAAGTGAAAATAGTGAATGTTAAATTACGATCGATCGGTTATGAGTGGTTCCTTACCTAAAAAGAGCTTAAGCATTACATTGATTTCAATTTATTTGTAAGCCCATAAAATTATTTGGTGCATTACAGAAATTTCACCACCAGATTGGAGTAAGGATAGCATGTGAAAAGGAGAAGCTCTTACCACAGACAGACACCAACCATTTTTCATTTACATATGACTGACTTTTTAATCTTCAAATTCTGTAATGATATCTATGAATTACATCCACTGACCTCATAGATCTGTTATGCAACGATTACTTCAGCGCAGCTCTCGACGCTACGCACAGTGTAGGATAGATTAATCATAATAATAAGTTTATTATAGAACTAAAGTAATCTTTTCCTCCTGTTGTAGAATGTTTTCTCTGTAGCTACCTTTCCTGTATAGGCGAAGATCTTGTTCGCAATTGATTGCATTTGAATCTGGAGTAATTCTGTACCTGAGAGGAACATTTTCCTTTCATTAATGTAAATAGCTGCACACCAAACCACCAAACATGTAAATTATTAAAAAGGGAACCTTTTCCACATTTGGTTGCATTTGTACCTATAAACACAAGATTTATATTTCCAAATACATACGTATGAAAACGGACTCTCCAGACCTCTGTGTCGCGACTCTCCAAGGATACCAAGGATCCAAGGATCTACCTATACCGTGTGAGCAGCCAGTACCACGGCGGCGAATACCCTTAAAAGTCGCGACATCACGTGCCGCGATATCACTGCTAACGTGTGACCGAGAGCCACAAGACGATTTCAACCGCAGCTTTTCGAAAGCGATATTGTTAGAGAAGAAGATTATCAACAGTACAGCGAACATTACATGCTTTCATAAAAACAAAGCGAGTGCTGAATACGAAAATGGAATGAAAGCTTACGTTTTTCACTCGCAAGCTGTTTTTGAACCTGTAGTAACTCGCCTCCATTCGGATGTAAAAGTCCAGGTTTTTCATTCTTTACTCGTGTGCCTTAGCTGAAAAGAAACTACTCATAGTTCATTTTAGAGTAACTAGAAACTGAGAAAAATTTTGCAGGTACCTAGTAAAATTTAAGCCGTGTTAACGCAAATTAATACGACCTCTAGAATATTTATTTTAAGAGAATGTCAGGCGAATGCTTAAATTTTCGTTAACATTTTTATGATGACATCTTGCATAGAATCTCATCAACTTTCCAAGGATTAAGGAAAGGTGAATAACGAAGCACGGAAGAGCCGTGCGCTATATCCCAAGTAACAACAGGTGTGTTTTTTTACACCTGTTATTCCTCATCGACTTTGATTTCTTGTATTTGTTGGCGTAATTGCAGCGACAGCCCTGATGCGCAAATATCAATGTTGCGACGTTAAACGGGGAATTCCAAGGCTCACAAACCTTAGATTCATCTCTTACTAAGTGTGAATTTCGATGCAATATGGAGATTACGATTTTTAAGGTGCTGACTAATACTGGGATACTGGGATGGAATTCGAAAAGAGGTTTAGCATTAATTTCTTTCGGGGAAAGTTTTGTTGCTACAATTGCCATTTGCTACAATTGCCATTACTTACAAATGACCCATTCAGAGGGTCTCCCAGCGCTCGAGTCTAAGAATCCTATCGAAGACCCATTAATGAATCATTATTCGTATGGGACAGTTTTCATTTCTTCCTATGAACGGTTCTACGAAGTGGGAAATCTTGTAAATTTGGAATCATCGAGTTTCTTACGTTTTAAATCGCAAGTGATAGTGCGCGAGATGAGTTCTCGGACAAATTCAAAAGAAACTAATTACTTTGGCTATCTTAAAAATTTTTATGCAGCTGATAAGTGTCTCTTCCATGTATACGTGTAAAAGACAAATGTATCGGTGAACTTCTCGAGAGGATCGGCTTTGCTAAGTTGCAAAAATGTACGTTCCTTCTTGACATTCAGCAATATTCTATGACTCCGGTTGAGTGACAGTACGAGAACAGTATTATATGTAATCCATCTCTATAATGCAGTAGCCAAGAGTAAGCTGTAAATAAGCTTCGTCCTTTCAGGTTGTGTTAAGATTTTCATTTAGGGCGGTGGAACAATTTCCTTCCTAATCGAAACTAATTTTGTTTCATGCAAAAATTAAGCTACGTTTGATAACAAACTTGTGTGCTCAAGCCAAGCCATAGAGAAACATTGAAACTATAGTAAATCGTCAATCGCCGGACTTCCATTCCGGCACCGTTTTGAAGAAGATACTGCCAGGCATTTAAATCACAGCTACGTTTTTCTGGAAATTGCTCCATGTGGCAACTCATCAGGTCTTGGTATATGATTCACAGGGCTTTGGAAGTTTAGCTGTCCTATAGAAAGTGAGTACGGATCTATTTCTCTTCTTCATTATCTTTTGAACATTTAACCTAATTTAGAGAAAGCACGTTCACAAATGATGCAGCTGGCATAATGCGCCCTCCATGTTACGTAGGCCGTTTTGATACTGCGAGGAAAATCAGAGAAAGAAATCCTAGAACAAGACGTTTCAAGAATTCATTTTTTCGGTTTGTAGTAACGCGTATGGCAAAACATTGTATTGGCAAAACATTGTATTTAATATTCCTTTACATGTTAAGGAAGTGGAAGGAAGAAAGTTTGATTGCTTTGGTCGTTAATAAGTAACAGTTATCTTTTTCGCTGGATCAAATTGGGCGACAAATAGATTCCTTATTCATAGAGCGCGAATTTTATATCGAAGTAAGCCGTACATATTCTACAATTCTGTTATACATTTATTATCGAACTTATTTTCTTTTTCTGCCTTATAGAAAAATTTCTTTCGTTTTCAATTACCTGAGGAACTTCAGGAGGAATTCAGAAATACTGTTATTATCTTTGACGAATTTAAGACCTGTATTGAATTAACTATAACTGATGAAAGTCACTGATATTTCACCGTTTCTGCATAAAAATCACTTTTGTTACAGCTGCAGCTTATGTTGCTAACAAAATTTATGAATAGCCGGGTATAATTTTCAGATTTTTTCATAACAGCTGCACTGTCATTCGTGATTGCAACCGTTGAAATTTTAGCAAACATTTTCTAGTTTTTTATGATTGGATGACAACACCGCAGGACTGTTTTCTCTCTATTATTAAATGATCTCGATTAACTAGAGCTAAAACTAGTTAGCTATTATCTAGTTACTTATCTGATTCTGGTGTTGCGCAAGTATTTTTCTGGCACGTAATACTGTAACTAAATTTGATTTTAGGCGACGATAAACAGGAAAAATGTCTAAAGAATACTACTTTTCTAAAAAAGAAAGTAATTTTGAAAACGCAACATTATCTTTAAACTAACGTTGAGATTTACGGTTAAAGAGAGAGAGTAGATATAATCAGCGGGTTTTGGCGCATCTTATCTCCGATCTAATCTAAGATTGATGATAAGATAAGATAAGATTGATTGATAAGATAAAGGTGCAATGCTGGCGCATCTAATCTTTGATCTAATCTAAGATTGATGATAAGATAAGATGATGATAAGATAAAGGTAAAATTATGGCTTATCTAATATTTGATCAAGATCAGATTGATGATAAGATAAGATGATGATAAGATAAAGGTAAAATTCTG
>KZ308285.1:136388-147245 GCA_000376725.2 Ladona fulva | reverse complement strand
TGTGTGTGTGTGTGTGTGAGTTATAGTGTGTGCGTGGAGTGCACTCCAGTGTGAATGGCGAATGACATTTTGCATGTAATGCATCCTTGCATGAATATTTCTTAACCATTACTAGTACTAACCTACATACTAAACTTTGCATGTGTTACATTATTATATGCTTATGTGATGCTGGTGATCATTAAGTTTTCTGTATGATTACAGTGTGTAAGGTAGTGGTGGAAATTCAGTCCAAATCACTTAATTATTCAATTCCGTGAAAATTATTTTCATAGTTTTCCCTCGGCTGTGAGTTATGACCACAATTCAAGCGAATAAAAAATACCGAATCCTTCCTGATAATGACAAGTTCTCATTCCCCTTGAGAAATCGAATCCTAACATGTCGGAGATAAATTAGAAAGCGAGACCAAACTGGCATTTGTAGAGATCGTAGTAGGTGGCTAAAAAAGCTTAGGAATGAGTCATTCCGTCCCAACATCATTCTGAATTGCATTTAGGCTTTCCTTTCAAAGCTCGGTATCCTCATTGTGCATAAGTAATTGATTAAGAAAATTGAATACTTATTTTACCCCCCCTTCCCTCTGATAGAATTCTTTATTTGTTACTAATTAGACTGAAAAATTGATTATCTCAAGGCATCTACCGAATTCACCTTTTTATTCATTTAAGGTATCAATGCTGGCTTTTCACTGTCTTTCATAGCATGATAGGGGATGTTCTTTGCAAGTTTGCTTACGACATAAGGGATAGGAAGTTAAAATTCGGAGTCAAGGGTATGGTATCCTGGCTTTCAGTTGTATATTGTGTAGCAATAGTACAAGTTGGGCGTAAAGTTGGGGGGTTTTATTAAACGAAAGATCGAGCTGCAGGGATATGTTATATTTTAGTTATGATTCTCTGCAGTGCGTGAGAATGAGTAAAAAAAATTTCTTAATGGCTAAATCCGTCCTCTGAAGATCATGGGATGTAGTCTTTGAAAAAGATGGGGTTGAACCATAAGGTTGGTGATATTAGAATAACTTTCAAAGGTATGTTGGTGCCTGTGGGCTGTAGACTTGGACCGTTATCACAGAAGGCTTACCTCTGCTGCTTCCTTCGTGAGATTAATAATCAAATTTCCAGTTGGAATTAATTACAGTGGTCATGCAAATGGAATTTTTTGCCTTCGATCATGGCTTACGTAGCTTTTAGAGTTTTACGTGCATCCCTCTTTTAATCAATTTTATAATGTTTTGAAATTTGTCTGACTTAGAAATTTACTCCTTATGATAAATCTTTCATTCGAAGATAATTCAGATGACATTGTAAAATGAAATTATCCAGAGATTTTCCTATGTAGGAGAATCACTTCACAGGCCTGACCCCTTTTGAATTTTATTTTGAAGGAGAAATCGTTTTAATTGCCTTTTGTAATGAATCGTAACTTACTTGATGCATTCAGTGATAAGCTCATGAAGGCTACGATAGAATCTCATTTTATACTTAGAAGATGATTGACCATGAGTCACGCTTAAAAAATGATTCTGTAACTTTTTAAATTATTATAGAGATGCAATATACTTCACAGGTAGGCCCGTTAAAGTCCGAATCGCCACATAATTAACTTAGGATTAAGGGGTGAATTTATCCAGGGAGTCTAAAAATAATGTGGTTTTAGTATGCCTTATATATTTTAGTTTTAGTAAAATCCATTTAAGATGCTTCCGCCTATGTCGTTATCCCGCTTAAGACTATTTTTTCCCCGTTCTGGACCAAGCCAAGTATATAGTATATATACTGCTTGAAACGCTCTGCTTTTCGCTTAAGACGGGAATTTATTTCGTCCCTGGATGTGATGCAACCCGCTTTAACCAAATGCCCGCATATTTTGATATACCAATTTTTTTTACGTAGGTTATATTTCCTTTATCTATCTCCACTGTCTAGTCTTGGGACTCAGGCCTTGCGTCTATCGTCTGGCGTCTAGCATTTGGCGTCCTACGTTTGGCACCTATCGTCTCGCATCCAGCGGTTAGCCTCTCGCATTTAGTCTCTTGCGTCTATCGTTTCGTGCGTAGCGTCTAGCATCTATCGTTCGGCGTTCGGCCTAATATCGACGATTTTTTTTAACTATCGTAATGCCGTGCGCATAATGGCTGTTGTCTCGAAATTCTTAATGAGACGTTGTTGAGATTTTTAATTTGATGGAGATCTATGTTCGATTATCGGTAATTGTAGGTTCATTTATAGGCTTCCGGGGCCTGATATGCAGAGTACACCTCACAGTCCAGTGCCCGGCTAAACCTGAGGATGTCCAGAATGTCCTTGGGTGGGGAGTTGGAGAGGCATTTATCACTCTGCTCTGAATCACCTGGAACCGCCAACGACCGCGGTTCGAATAGGGCACTCCTGGAGGAGGAACTTGTAGAGAACCATCCGCTGTTGGAACACAGGCTGTCTTCGATGTCGCTGAGAGGATGGGTTTGTGCTATGAACCAAATCGTGGCACCCAGACTGTGGTATGACCTTCCAGATCTACGATTTTTCTTCAGTGCGTTTGATCGAGGTGCAGAGGATAATCGTGGACTCCGTGTGGGTGGGGAGGACACACGCGGTCAAGCCCACAACATTGGTGGCCCCGTTTTGAAAGGGGGGACTGGTGCTTGTGGATCTCGGCCTTCTGATTTAATATTCTGCAGAGTTTACTGGCGAAGGACGTTAATTGTCTTGGAGGTAGACCGTCCCCTAGGAATGGGATGGCAAACGAACTTCGGAAAGTACCTCGGCAGACCTATTTCCAACGATACGGCGACCGAGACGTGCATCCTGGAGGATGACCTTCTCTAGAAGATCCAGAAGACAATCAGGAACTGGAAGCCCAGGATCCCCCCCATGTCTCTCGTTGGCAGGGTCCGCGCTGTCAATCAGTTCATTGCACCGAAGATGTGGCATTTCCTGCAGACGTACGCGCCAAGGCCGTCATTTCTGGATAGGGCGCAGAGGAACCTGCTCGACTTCGTGGGGATGCACAGGAGACATTGGATCGAGAGGGAGGTCGCCTTGACGCCGATCCGAGAGGGTGGCTTGGGTCTGATTGACGTCTGCCTGAAGGTCATTGGGTTCAGATTCCCCAGGGCCCAGAGGCTCTTGGTCGAGGACGACTCTGCACCATGGAAGGTCCTAGCAAGGGAGATTCTGTAGCGTGAGGGAGAGATTGGAGGTGCGTTCTTACTCGGGGGAGACGCTCGGGCCTCCGCGACGGCTACTATACATCCATCGTCAGCGCATGGAAGGTGTTGAAACCCGTCTCGACCGAAGCCGACGACTCCCTATTCACTCCTTTGTATCGCGTGGATAGCAAACGGTCACGCAAGTCTCTTCCACTTCCTCTTCTCAAGAGCATCATATACAAGGAGGTGGTGTACAAATCGACGCGGCGAAGTTGGCCGCGTCGATTCATATCACGGGCATGCCGGATGGCTACGAGGTCGTTTGGCGAGCCCTTCGGACAGCCCCGACAGTCGGACAGGATGCGGACACTGCATGGCGTCTCGCCTATTCACCTCGCACGAGGGCACCTATTCACACCTCGCATACGAGGTGTGAATAGGTGCTCTCGCACACAAGGAATCAGAAAGAGGATTTGTATCAAAAATGCTTCCTGGCCTAAGCTGACCAAGCCCATGCCAGAGACAGAGATTACCCTATCAGGGCGACCTCTCCAAGATGCTGTGCGGATAACAGATGCTATATACCGAACCTGCGCTAAGCAGATGCTCGTACAAAGTAAGAGACCCTTGCGCCCAGCAGGATAGTGGAACCCAGAACTTGATAGACAGAAAAGGAAGTTCATGTAAGCTGGAAGACGAGCCAGAATCACGATGAATCCAGAGGACAGAACAGCTGCAGGTAACCAGTTAGGAATATACAAGCGCCTAATAAGGCTCAGTATGGAACAGACTTGGATGAAGTTTGTAGAGAAGGATATTCTGCAGGACCCCTGGCCCATAGCATACAAGATTGTGGCAGGGAAGCTTAAACCGCCTGGGACCTTCTATACCCTGATGAGGGAGGATGGGTCCATTAAAAAGAACTGGATGGAAACGCATGATCTTCTCGGTACTTCAGCAATGCCTTTAATAGTATGAAGTGGGGAATACTGGCACAGAGACTGGAGGCAATTGGAACTGCAGCGTACCTAAGAAATATATTGAAGTCCTACTCAGGTGAGCAGGTGAGTGGTTGTCACAACACCTGAGAATCGAATGGTGAAAAGACCCTTAGATGCTGCCCGCAGGGCTCAGTACTGGGTCCATTATTATGGAACATTTATATTGACGATCTGCTTGAAATGTTGAACTTAGACAATCACATGTATGATAAGGTGGCTTATGCCGATGATGTTATCATCCTAGTAGAAGGAAATAGCAGACTTTTGTTAGAACGAGCGGGCACAGACGTAATGGACAAGGTATTTAGATGGTCGGAGGTGGTAGGACTGACAATCTCGCCAAGTAAGAGCCAGGTGATCACCATTCTGGGCAGACTAAAGAGGTTGCCGGTTGTCCGATGTGGGGGAGTCACAATTCCCGCCAGAACCTAGGTGTACTACTAGACTCAAACCTACCTACCTAGGTACTAGTATCTGGGTGTACTACTAGACTCAAAGTTAAGTTTCGCTACGCATGTAACCAAGGCCCTGGCAAAAGGGAGGCAGCAATGCAGAAAGTGCTAACGATGGCAAAACGGTACAGCTTGCCTGCAAAGATCACCAACACTTACTACAGATGAATCGTAATGTTGATAGCATCCTAAGGATTCTCAGCATTCGATATGGCGTTTGACAGAGTAGCCATGATAAGAAAAGCAGCAATTGTCTAGAGGCGAGTCCTAAGGCGCACGAGCAGAGCGTACAGTACAACTCCTGTTGAGAGTTTACAGATCATCTGTAACATTCCACCAATTGACCTAGAAATCCAAGCTGCGGCGGCTATGCAAAATTGTGACTGTGCAAAGCAAAGGATTGGTAAGGAGGACCCCACTAGAGCAGAAGTTGCAAAATCAAAGGTGACTTTCGAAGTCGATAAACAGATGGTCCACTTTCTAAGTGGCCATGGACCTTATAATCATTACCTTTTCAGGTTTAAAAAGAGGGAGAATAATCTCTGTGGCTTTTGTGCCGGCGAAGAGTCGGACAACCTGCATGTAATACGGTGCCAGCCTGACTTGAAGCCACTTAACCCATTCCGTGCGTCAATAATTTTTAATAATGTAATTCCTGGTGGTAGTATTTTTTTTCTTTAACTTTGCTCTGAAAACTATTCAATTTATCATATCTAATAACCCTGACTCTGATGTGTAATTTTCTTTTTAATCGGGANCCATAATTGCCTTAAATGACATAGTTTGAGATTGAATTAGGGACGAAAAATAAGCTCTTAACGTGTATACCATGTGAGCTTTCATCATTATTGCAGATACTAATAGAATTAAATTTCATTCTTCTTTTCAATTCAGCAAACTTTGCGATAAACCCAAGTTAGTCTTCCTTGTTGAGTCGTTGAATATCCGTGTAAGAAAATCTTTTTACCTTTTAGATCCAAGTCAGACAAATTTCATAATACCAGCGTAGTTGCTGAAAGCATGTGAAAGTTTAGTAAATTTTTCCTCATTCACACTCGTGATTGCCTTAAAACATATAGACAAGTTTCATTGCTGCACAATGGAGTCAAGTGATCGACAATAAAAACGGTAGTAATAATCATGTCCTTAGAATTATGAAGGACTTTATATTCAATAACATTAATATTTTTGACACCCCATTTTTGGTATTATTAATCATAGAGTGTCTAAATGTTAATAGTATCGTATATCCCCTTTCATACATCTAACATTTTTAAAAGAGCCATATCTCAGAGTAAATCATATTACAGTGAAAGTAAAAATTATACTGTGAAGGGACTGTGGGATTAAACTAGAATGCCCATTTTATTACCACTGTGCAAAATTCCAACTCGTGATTCTGCAATTAATAGATTGGGGTACTGTAGTGGGAAAATCGGAAATTGCAAAACTAAAGCGTTTCGGGTTTCGATACTCATTCTTCTTAATGGTTATAAGATGCACGGCCGTAAATAAAGGATGCATAAGGGTCGATAAAATGGTTGATCGATAGAGATCATCCAGCATGGGTAACAGTGATGCTTTAGAGGGACGGTTTAGATATAGACTGCCTTAGGGAAGAGAATGCAACTCAGATCTTTTACGTAAATAACGGTACAATCTTGCATCATTATTCGAAAGTATAAAGGGATTTAGATGATAAGTTATGCATTTCCAAATTCAGACGGATCCTTCATACGTTTTTGAGAAAAGAAAGAACTGGAGGCATTTCACTTTTGAATAAAAGCTTAACAATATAAGATGGCGTTTATGTTAATGTTTGTATTTGGGGTTTTGGTAGACCTTAAATTAAGATTTCTTTCCATGGCCTTAGTTTTTCTCCTTTTTAACTGATCCACATCTTTAGCAGTGAAATCTAACTACCCCTCTTTACCTATAACTTCTGTACAAATCACATTTAATGAGATTATTAACCTCAGCTTCACATAAAAGGGGATATAGTTTAATAGTATAAAAGGCTTGTTCCCAAAGTAAAAGATGACGTGTTAAGCCAGCATGCTTCGATGCCATTAAATAAATCCTTACCCATCATGTGATAAGTTTTAATGGTCGATTGCAGTCATGATTGTTCCCCGGAAAATCATTCAGAATATATGATAGGTTTAGCGTATTACTGCTTTGTTGTTTATACTCGATTAAATCTACGATAGCTGCCAGTGTCAGTCTCGTATTAAATTTAAATTTATTTCGATTTGATAATAACCGGAGCGAGGAAGGTATTGTGATACCGTAATTAACGCCATTTAAATTAATTCAAAAATAGTAAAAAAAGACCGGTCAACATAAAATTTTTCTTTTGCAGCACACTTTAATGTAATTTATTTGTCCATTAAAAACATATCTGTGGGATTGATGCGATCGAATCAGACTCGATGGTCTTTTTGAGGTGACATCGTAAGGATTGAATTTCCACCTTTACCTTCAGTATGTGTGTGTGTGTGTGTGTGTGTGTGTGTTTGCGTGGAGTGCACTCCAGAGTGAATGGCGAATGGCATTTTGCATGTAATGCATCCTTGCATGAGTATTACTTAACAGTTACCAGTACTAACCTTCATACTAAACTTTGCATGACTTACATTATTATATGCTTATGTGATGCTTGTGATCATTAAGTGTTCTGTACGATTACAGTGTGGAAGGTAGTGGTGGAAATTCAGTCCAATTCACTTAATTATTCAATTCCGTGAAAATTATTTTCATAATTTTCCCTCGGCTGTTAGTTATGACCACAAATCAAGCGAATAAAAAATAACGAATCCTTGCTGATAATGACAAGTTCTCATTCTTCTTGAGAAATCGAATCCTAACATGTCGAAGATCAATTAGAAAGCGAGATCAAACTGGCACTTGTAGAGATCGTAGTAGGTGGCTAAAAAAGCTTAGAAATGAGTCGTTCCGTCTAAGAACTCCCAACATCATTTTGAATTGCAATTAGGCTTTCCTTTCGAAGCTCGGTATCCTCATTGTGCATAAGTAATTGATTAAGAAAATTGAATACTTATTTTACGCCTCCTTCCCTCTGATAGAATTCTTTATTTGTTACTAATTAGACTGAAAAATTGATTATCTCAAGGCATCTACCGAATTCACCTTTTTATTCATTTAAGGTATCAATGCTGGCTTTTCACTGTCTTTCATAGCATGATAGGGGATGTTCTTTGCAAGTTTGCTTACGACATAAGGGATAGGAAGTTAAAATTCGAGCGGAATCTGTTAAACGTTTTGGTGGGTAAAGGCTATCAATCATCTGCATAATATGTTCTAAATGGTTGTTTTATTCAAATTTTAAAGAATGACGGGTCGAATGAAATTTTTTTGATTCATAGCATTCCTTAAACATGCTTTGCAGTGCAGCCATTAAGAGCTTTAAAACTTTCTCAAGGCATCTATCTCCAATGTTAGTCGTTTCTCGTAAATTAGATTGGAAAGCAATCTTGGGAATGGGTTTGAAACATATCTAAGACAGAAACGCGTGGGTGATTGAAAATTTCGAAACTATCATTACGGATTGCCTAATCGTTTGTAAGGTATTCATCTCATTCAGGGGCATGCTTTGGTTTTATGCGGCAATTTTTTATAATGTCTCCGGCATCGATACTCATAATTAACTCAGCTAACCCAAGAGAGTAGAAGTTCCTTCGCTTTATAGTAAATCAATCATGCCACCAGCTCTTTATTTTTCTCCCTAACTTATTCTGCTTCTTCAGAAATCCGATAACCTCTTCGAGATCATAAAGTGCAGGACTGTAACTCTCTACTTAACCTGTTTTTAGTTAACAGTTGTCCTGAAAGCAACACTTCGTGATTAGTCTGATATTTAACTCTGGGAGGTTTTTAATTTAAAAACATTTATCATTGCCAAACATGAAGTTACCCTGATTAAATGGAAGGATCTCAGTTAAGTTGGTAGATACAATCCTAGGGCATAAACCTTTAGATTTCTCGAAACACATTAATGGTCACTTTTACCTTCCCACCGTATCGTGAATATATCGTAGGACCGAGTTGCATTCTTGTTTCCTTGGGTATAAATCTTACTTTAATTAACTATGAGACATTATAATGGCAGTTGAAATAATTAGGTATGGGAGTCAAGGGTATGGTATCCTGGCTTTCAGTTGTATATTGTGTAGCAATAGTACAAGTTGTGCGTAAAGTTGGGAGGTTTTATTAAACGAAAGATCGAGCTGCAGGGATATGNATCCTGGCTTTCAGTTGTATATTGTGTAGCAATAGTACAAGTTGGGCGTAAAGTTGGGGGGTTTTATTAAACGAAAGATCGAGCTGCAGGGATATGTTATATTTTAGTTATGATTCTCTGCAGTGCGTGAGAATGAGTAAAAAAAATTTCTTAATGGCTAAATCCGTCCTCTGAAGATCATGGGATGTAGTCTTTGAAAAAGATGGGGTTGAACCATAAGGTTGGTGATATTAGAATAACTTTCAAAGGTATGTTGGTGCCTGTGGGCTGTAGACTTGGACCGTTATCACAGAAGGCTTACCTCTGCTGCTTCCTTCGTGAGATTAATAATCAAATTTCCAGTTGGAATTAATTACAGTGGTCATGCAAATGGAATTTTTTGCCTTCGATCATGGCTTACGTAGCTTTTAGAGTTTTACGTGCATCCCTCTTTTAATCAATTTTATAATGTTTTGAAATTTGTCTGACTTAGAAATTTACTCCTTATGATAAATCTTTCATTCGAAGATAATTCAGATGACATTGTAAAATGAAATTATCCAGAGATTTTCCTATGTAGGAGAATCACTTCACAGGCCTGACCCCTTTTGAATTTTATTTTGAAGGAGAAACTGTTTTTAATTGCCTTTTGTAATGAATCGTAACTTACTTGATGCATTCAGTGATAAGCTCATGAAGGCTACGATAGAATCTCATTTTATACTTAGAAGATGATTGACCATGAGTCACGCTTAAAAAATGATTCTGTAACTTTTTAAATTATTATAGAGATGCAATATACTTCACAGGTAGGCCCGTTAAAGTCCGAATCGCCACATAATTAACTTAGGATTAAGGGGTGAATTTATCCAGGGAGTCTAAAAATAATGTGGTTTTAGTATGCCTTATATGTTTTAGTTTTAGTAAAATCCATTTAAGATGCTTCCGCCTATTTCGTTATCCCGCTTAAGACTATTTTTTCCCCGTTCTGGACCAAGCCAAGTATATAGTATATATACTGCTTGAAACGCTCTGCTTTTCGCTCAAGACGGGAATTTATTTCGTCCCTGGATGTGATGCAACCCGCTTTAACCAAATGCCCGCATATTTTGATATACCAATTTTTTTTACGTAGGTTATATTTCCTTTATCTATCTCCACTGTCTAGTCTTGGGACTCAGGCCTTGCGTCTATCGTCTGGCGTCTAGCATTTGGCGTCCTACGTTTGGCACCTATCGTCTCGCATCCAGCGGTTAGCCTCTCGCATTTAGTCTCTTGCGTCTATCGTTTCGTGCGTAGCGTCTAGCATCTATCGTTCGGCGTTCGGCCTAATATCGACGATTTTTTTTAACTATCGTAATGCCGTGCGCATAATGGCTGTTGTCTCGAAATTCTTAATGAGACGTTGTCGAGATTTTTAATTTGATGGAGATCTATGTTCGATTATCGGTAATTGTAGGTTCATTTATAGGCTTTCGGGGCCTGATATGCAGAGTACACCTCACAGTCCAGTGCCCGGCTAAACCTGAGGATGTCCAGAATGTCCTTAGGTGGGGAGTTGGAGAGGCATTTATCACTCTGCTCTGAATCACCTGGAACCGCCAACGACGGCGGTTCGAATAGGGCACTCCTGGAGGAGGAACTTGTAGAGAGCCAACCGCTGTTGGAACACAGGCTGTCTTCGATATCGCTGAGAGGATGGGTTTGTGCTATGAACCAAATCGTGGCACCCAGACTGTGGTATGACCTTCCAGATCTACGATTTTTCTTCAGTGCGTTTGGTCGAGGTGCAGAGGATAATCGTGGACTCCGTGTGGGTGGGGAGGACACACGCGGTCAAGCCCACAACATTGGTGGCCCCGTTTTGAAAGGGGGGACTGGTGCTTGTGGATCTCGGCCTTCTGATTTAATATTCTGCAGAGTTTACTGGCGAAGGACGTTAATTGTCTTGGAGGTAGACCGTCCCCTAGGAATGGGATGGCAAACGAACTTCGGAAAGTACCTCGGCAGACC